>VZTL01008239.1:1879-12547 GCA_013400535.1 Scopus umbretta
TTTGTATTGATACCCATCAGTGGTTATTTTTGTAAGTTAGACACATCACAGAGGGAACATATCCAAGCCTTCTCTTTTGTGGGAGTAGTCATGTAGTCACATTTCAGGCAAAATTCCACAAAGCCCAGAGGATTATGACACATTTGGAACCAAAGGCAGAAATGACAACATTTCTTCATGTTGTAAGAAATTTTGCTCTTTTGACATTGTTAGTCCCAGTGCGTGTAGGTCTAGCAGTATACGTTACACAGTTGTGTGATAGGTGCAGAACAGTCTGACAGCTCTCTAATCTCCTTAATCTTCAAGAAATGTGACTGTTGAGTAACACTGCAAGTCCATTTCTCTACAGAGTATCTTCAATTCCATTAACGGATCTCTTCCGCCCATATCTTTCTTTGGCTTGCGCAGTAAAAAAAGCAAAGGTCATTCTCGTTTTCCTCTCTTCACTTCTGTCTCCTGGTCCTGCTTCTCTTGGCTTTACAATTTTCCAAATGGTGTTGCCAGTGGACTTCAGAAACATTATGGTCTGATTGCCTTTATTTTTCCAATATAATTCTTTCTTCTTATATTCATTTTAAGATACAGTTTGAAAATGCTTTTGTACCTGTGATCTATTCCAGGAGATTCCATTACGGCCGTTATTGCTATTGTTACTAGCATCTCATCTATAATTCCGAACGACTCAGCTGCTGTGTGTGCCCTGTTGTGTTTTGCATTGCGCCTAAACATCGTGAAAGTACGGCAATTTGTAAGGCAATCCAAGTGAAGGGTGGGAGTACAAATGGAAAGAGCTAAAGTGATAGTCCTCCTGGTCCTACCACTGAACACAGGATGGAAATTGAAGAGTCCCAAGACATCTGTGTGCACTGCATCCTGTTTTGTCATCTTCTGTTGACTTGCCTGCTCTTTTGACTAGTCTGACAACCATTTCTTCACTGTGCTATCCCACAAATGTGTCTTTGCTGTAAAACCCTATTCCTCTGAAGACCCTGCCATCTGGAACAGCCTTTCTGAATCTCTGTGCCTCATTGACTTGCTGTATCTTTTAGAATCTCATTGGAAAGCAGCTTTTCTCACTTGTCTGAGCCTCTTAATACTATATTTCATCTCTTCCATTATAAGCTGTTTAATTTAATGATTACATTATTCTAATCTGTAAGGCACTTTAGAATACTATTTGGAAGAAAAATGCCTGGTGTTATAATGCCATGTAATATTGTACACTGACTTTACAGAAAAAAAAACCCACATTTGAAGTTATTGATCACAATTAGGTTTTTTTTTTTTTACTAGTATGTCCTTTTTGAGTAAGCGTTTTCTACTAGTAAAAATGCAAGTAAAATTGATTTTTTTTTAAGGTCTTTTGAAGGTGTCTAGGACAGGAAACTTGGATGACTGGGCCACAGTCATTTGTACTTACATCAGTCACATGTGAAAGTAACCCAGTAGTAGTAAATAAGTTGTTTTCCAGTATGTAGTTTTCTTATCAGTGATAACTGTCCCACATGTGAGGGGGACAAAACTGAATTATCATGGGTAATTCAGACTTAAGACCAAAGGAGGCCAAGCCTTGTTGATGAGGAAAGGGTCTAATGCAATTCTTGGCTCCGTGCCATCTGATTCATTATTTTTTATATGGACTTAGGTACTACTGGATCTGAGACCGCAAGTTGTAAGGGTTGATATAACCAGTTCCTGATTAATTCACAAGAAAGAGAAACATTTTGTTCCATCTGCAAATAAATAAGTTTGGTAAAAGGAAGATTGGTCATCCAAGACCCAGTTATATGGCCCGAGCACAGTAATAGATCTGGTGGAAGTCCCATATACAAGGGTATAGCTCAAGAGAAACAAGCAGTTGGAGATTGGCAGTAAGGTGATATCAAATGTGTGACTGTCTCTTCCATGAATTGTCTCCCAGAAAGCTGAAGGGCAGCACAAAATTATCTTTCCTTAGAGACTCATCCATTAATGGTGTTAATGACTGTCAGTTATGTTCAATTTGATAGTTATCATCAGAAATGATTGATTGTAGCTATGCCGCACATGGATGTAGTTAGCAAAGTATCCCTGCACTTTAGTGATGCCTAAAAGATTCTAACTTATTAGCATTATAGTTTGATGGCTAATACTGTTTTCTTGATGCTGTACACGTCACTGTTATGCATCATGATGGTTCTCAGTTGACATGTGTCATGGGAATATTGGACTGTGTTGTAAAGGGAAAGCAATTTACAAATCTATGCTAGCTGGTTTGCTGCCTGTCTCTGAAGCTGGCTTGCTTTGCCAGCTTGAGCTCCATATGTGATGCCTTATCAATTGTGGAAAATGGGCTACTGGCACCCTCAAACCTTTCAAGACTTGTTGCCACAAAGGCTCAGGAGAACCTATGCCTATAAAAAAAAAGAAAGAGATGCTTTAGCATAGACGTCAGGTGTCAGGTTAGATGCCATAGTTTGTCTGGCACATCTCTATGGGGCTGGCATGTATGACTAAAGACCCACACGAGCCTGCTGTTCCTCTGGAGTGGAGAAGAGAGCTTAGTGAAAGCGAAGCAGGAAGCTCCAGCATGTTTACAGCACTGGTAATTTGTGTGTAAGTAGCTGTAATTTGCTCCTCACCTTTCTCTCTTGAGAATCTCTACTCTTCCCATTATTACTGGTTAAATCTTGGAAGCACTGCTTTGTCACGCTGGACTCAGTTAAGTAATATAATTACCTATTCATGTAAAATCTCAATTACTTCCGAGTTCAGAGGGAGACAAATACATAGATTCTGGTTTGGCCTATTGCACAGTGAGACACTTGAGGCGGAAATCTTGAGTTCAGGTTCATTTCCATATCCAAACTTCCTTGAAGCTTCAGGTCTGGGATTGGGACTCATTATCACAATGCATTACGTTAATGCTACAGGTGAAATTTCAATTCAATCTTCTTCATAAGAAAGCCTTTGACATGATATATTAACCATCAGATTAGAAGTAGACTGACTAATTATCATTTAATGCAATTGAATGCCAGGGTTTGTCATTTGATGAGGCTGGCTGGGTGGGGAATATAAATCTGTTAGTACCAATATCGTTATGAACTTCAAATGGAAGGAAGATTAAGATTTCGTGAGTGCAATATTTATTCACAGTCATTATTCACAGTGTGACATACCACAATGTCATAAAAATGCTAGCACCTACCTTTTCATTCATATGTTAGTTTTAGGAAAAAGATTAATATTATCCCAGTCAGAGTTTATATGGACCTACATGCTGTTATTCTTTGACAGTACTTCATGGGCAAACATGTCTGCACATGTCTATATTTACCTTGAAGAATCCTGCAGATGGGTTGTTGTTCCCTTTTACAAGGGCATAAAGAATGACGAAGGAATAAACCCTCCGAGTCATTAAGTCTAAATCATTGCTATCACAGGGAAATTTAGCCTAAACTCATCAGTCCACTCTTCTGTCTCCTTCAGGTGGTTCTCTGGCCATCCTCGTTTTCTGTGCTGATCCTCATCTAGTCTACTTTAACAAGTAATTTCCAGTGTGACAACTAATCAGATATTTTACTGAAGTCCAGATAGATTAGATTTCTCTCATTTTCCCCTCCAAGAGACTAGTTCTCAGGCTGGGGATAGAGGGCAGGGGAAAGCCAGTAGCTCAGTATCTCTAATCTTTCCTTGGAAACCTAGGCTCCATTGGATCCTGTTTTTTCATTTACTTTCCAGGTCTTTATTTCCATCCCTCCCCTTAGGGAGGTGTTTAAAAATCTTACATGCACTAGACCTGCAAGAATAGGTCTGTGATTGCACTCATCACTTATTTCTCAATTTAAAAATAAAATATCGCTTTCACTGCTTTCTAGTCACTTGGCGAGTCATTTGCTGTCCCTTAATTAAAAAAAAAAAAAAATTCACAAGACTTGAGAATTTATATGCCAGTTACTTTAATACTTTAGGATGGCCATTCTCTAATCCTGCTGAGGGATAGAGTTAGTAAGTATTTTGTTTCGTCTCAACTTTGGTCATTTCTGTGACTGTGCCCTAATTCTCACTAGCCGTTTTACTTTTGCCCCAGGTTCAGTGCTGCTGTTATTAAAAATTTAATGTATCCATTTACCTTTTTTACTCTATCTAGATTATGTTTTATCTTACTGCCTAAAAGCCCCCCTTTTGTCTTTTTCTGTTCTTCTTTTACTCGCATGATGAAATATTCTTGTGCTATTTGTTTTCTATTTCATTGTAAAATCATCTTGAATTTGAGTTTTCACCTTCTAGCATCTAAAATTCATCTTCTTTACTGACTGAGTTCTTTTTTACATTCTCTGTGGGCTTTTTCTCAGTCCCTTTGCTGAGGTGTTTTTTTCATTAAATGAGGAGAAGGCGTCCAGTCTGTAACTGAACATTTTAGAGTTTTCCATAATTATATTATTCTCCAGTGTATTTATGTCCACACAGATTCAAATAACATCTACTGATATGCAAATATGACCGTAGGATCTTGTAGGAAACTTCTTAAACTATCCCAACAGAAATAATTTTACAATTACTTCTCAAAATCATTTCAAACCACTGTTTTACCTGCACTATTGTTTCATATCTCCTCAGAATTTCTTGCGTTATTTATGTACAAAGCTAACCACTGCTTTTTTCATTGTATTTTTTCTTCTGAACAGCTTTTAAATAATTCTATTTTAGGAAATATTTGTGTACGTTTACTGAAGATTTATTTTGTTCTCAACTTTGTCACACGGCACTTCTGACCCTGCCTTCCTTCCATATCATCTCACTGATTCCAGCTAATATCAGCACAAGAAGGTGAAAAATGAAATGCATTTGGTATTTGCTAGTAGTAATGTGTAGCCTGTGAAATGTGTCGCTCTTAAACTGTACAAAGGAATATCATGTGTGCGTAATCTGTCTTCATACCAAACGCGTTCTTTTGTTAAGTGATGTGCACTGCCGGATGATGCGTCACAGATTTTTCCACAGCTGGTTTAACTGCCCATATCTGGTAGCTTGTAACAAAAATAGAGACCTCAATTAAGAAAAAAAACCAAAATAAGTCACAAAAAAGTGGTTTAATATCTGAGGGTGCCTATCTCAGCGTGTTGAAAGGATCCCAGTTTTTCAGCAAGGGAAAATTAAACAATGAATTTAGGTAGAGGAATCTAAATCAGTTCCTGAAAAAGCTAGAAGCCATTGTTCTTCATTTATAGAAAGAAGTGGTGCAGTCTGCAGTCAATATTATACACAAATTAGAAACTGTTACAGTTTTAGCAATGTAGGAGTTTTAGACACAACTACTTCATAAATGAATCGGTGTTTTTCTTATATCAGTATGTATGAACCTCTCTGATGCTGGTCTATGTGAAATTCATATTTAATTATGCAACATTTAGTAGCAAGGAAATATTTGAGGATAATAATGTTGTATAATATTATAGAATATGTATATTATACATCTGGAAGACTGTAAATGATAATTCTACTGTGGGCTGTATATGTATAGATCTTCATAGGCACACATCTCTTTTGAAAGGGAGATCAACATTTTAAAGCCAGCTCCGAGCGTTTTAATAAAACACTCAATATTTGAGCAAATGTAATTTTGAGACAGTTTTAGTGAATGATAAAGGAAGAGCCTTTAACAGATTTGAAAAGTTTAAATTTATGACTTGCAAAATTTTTAACCTAGAAAATATTTACTGCAGAGAGGAGGGAAGATTTATGAATGTTAGGGCTAGTCTTCAGCTCCTGATTAGGTACTAGAAGTTTTTTTCCCCCATCTTCCTTTCTGATCCCTGACAGCTGCACCTCTATTTGAATGAAGTCAGGGGTGTCAGCAGGTTTGGCATCTTGCTAGTTTGGCTGCTCTCTTCAAATCTTGTGTGCTGTAGGGCATCTATGAGGTTCAGACAAACAGTTTTGAGTGTTTTCCAAATGATATAATCCAAAAAAGACTTAACTAAATATGTTTGCTGTAGTTCAACAGAGACACTTCCAGACCTGAATAACCTTCTCTGTCACCAGAGGACTTATTGAAGTATAGCAGCAAGAATATGAAATATGGTGATGTGGGTGAACAACGTGAAAGGATATGCTTTTTGTCTGGTTAAGGGAGAAAAGTGTCTGAAGGAGGACTTTCAGGGCATAAGAACCGAAGCTGTGAATTTCAAGATCTCTCTAGTGTGATTCTCTGATCTATTCCTTCAGCAAACAAAACTACTGAGGAAAATAAAACTTTATTCCCACAGAGAAAAATGCATATGGCACAATATAATCGATTTAATTGTTTGGGTTTTTTTCTGTTGTAATAGTTTACTTGTTGTAATCTGGCATTATCTATCCAGTATCTATCCACTCTCTCTAGCATAACAAAATTCCCACTGTCATTGGCAACAGGACTGACTTTTTGATGGCGCATGATTACATGATTTCTTTTATATTCTGTAGTGACAGCTCCTACATGGGTTGGTCTGTGTAGTTATTACCAGAAAATTTTTAATGCAACTGTCCTTGCTGCCTCCAGTGTTGTCCAACTAGTACTACTTTTGAGCATAAAGGGGGGGAAAAAGTAAGTTAAAAGCTATAAACATCATCATTTACAGTTGTGTTTACAGATATTTAAAAATATCTATGATTTTTAAATTATTCCTGTTTGTGTGTAAAAGGTAGAACCAAAATATACCCTACAAAAGTGTTCTGTGAAACAACAAGTCTCCGAGTAATTAACTCAGAGGTGCCACAGGCATTTGCAAGAGGACATACAAATTTTACTGGGAAAAAATCCCCTTATTTTCCTTTATGGCAAAATCTTGCAAACACTTTTCAAGGAGGTTTATTTTTAGTAACTATCTATATTTTGGGGCATCTGTCTCTAATCTCGTGTGTACTATAATACCACCTGGTGGATCAGATCCTGTCAAAAGGAAAAGGAAGGCAAAAATACTGTTATTCTCTGAGCACACAGCAACTTATATTTTTATAAGCCTTCCTTGAACAATTTAATTTCTGGTAATTACAGTGGTTGCAATCTTTCAGATTAGAAGGGTTTAGTGTTTATTAAGAGGTTGCCTTCTGTGTTGCAAGATGGTTATCAGCATGGGTCCAGTCTGGTATTACCAAAGACATAATATTCAGGGAGATGGCTTTTTTTCTACCTCTTGCCTTTTTTACCCTGAAGAAAGAAATTAGATATGTAAAGGCTTCTGATCTTATTCATGCTCTGTTGATCACAGATTTCCTCTACAAGTTGAATAAGTAGGTAGTGACATATTTTATGGCAATGCAGACCAGATCACCCCAAATCAGTATGCTCCCTCTTTAATGAAACTCGGTGCAAGTTCTGGGAAGCATGCCAGGTGCGTGAGGGGATTTCACAAGCTGGGGAGGGGGGAGGGCAAGGATTTAACAAAAAGGAAGGAGATGGCAAGTTACATGATGTAATCTCTTCTCATATCAATTTTGACATAGTGGAAAAATTGGGTATATGAGCTCAAGGTGCCCTCAGGCATCTTGACTTGCCAGTGGTACTTACTCAGCACATCACTGACCTTGGCATTGTTACAGAATCACATTTGTTCACAGATGAACTGCTCTTGAAGAGTTTATCCAAATACCAAGGCACAAAGGCACCTGGGTGCCTTACTCTTACTGACTTCCAAAGTTGATTAGAATTGACAGTGCTCCACAGAATATTTTGTTTTCAACAGTCTGGCATTTTACTTTGAAAACCCAGCAGGTAGGGAAATCTCACATCAGTTCTAAAACTTGCTGTCTAATGTTATCTGACCTGTCTAAGGTGGACTTTGGCAAGCACAGAATTGATTGTAAGGCTCCCAGGTTTAAGGTTGGCTCCCTGTCCATGGGCCATTTATACTGATGTCTTCTCATAGAGTTTGGAAGGTTATTCAAATTCAACAAATCTCTGAAGTTCTGAGAAGGGCATCTCTCAGATTTTTGTCCAAAACAAAAAAAAAAACCAACCTAAAAAAATCTTCCAGCTCTGACAGAATATTGAAGTTACCTCTGTACTGTAAGGAAACTTCTAACAGGTTTTGTTCTACAAAACCTCTTGTGCTCGGTGAGAGGATGGAGAAAGTAATATGGCCCCTTGTGCTGGTTTTGGCTGGGGTAGAGTTAATTTTCTCCACAGTCACTAGTTTAGGGCTATGGTTTGGATTTGTGCTGGAAACAGTGCTGATAATGCAGGGGTGGTTTCATTCCTGTGGAACAGTGCTTGCACACAGCCGAGGCCTTGTCTGCTCCTCACCCACCCCACCAGCGAGCAGCTGGGGGCACAAGGAGCTGGGAGGGGGCACGGCCGGGACAGCTGACCCCAGGGATGTCCCATACCATATGGCATCATGCTCAGCACATAATACTGGGGGAAGAAGGAGGAAGGGGGGACGTTCAGAGCAATGGCGTTTGTCTTTCCAAGTCACTGTTATGTGTGATGGAGCCCTGCTTTCCTGGGGATGGCTGAACACCTGCCCGCTGATGGGCAGCAGTGAAGGAATTCCTTGTTTTGCTTTGCTTGCGTGAGCTGCTTTTGCTTTAGCTATTCAACTGTTCTTATCTCGACCCACGAGTTTTCTCACTTTTACCCATCTGATTCTCTTCCCCATCCCATTGTGGGTGGAGGTGAGCGAGCGGCTGGGTGGTGCTTAGCTGCCGGTTGGGGTTAAACCACAACACCCCTGCTATGTATTAAGTGGTTTAGAATGCATAGATATTTAACTACCATTTGACTTCAAAGCTGTAAATTTGATTATTTTCAGAATATCTGAATTTGTGGTTGTACAGACAGGTGGGATTCTAAAATACATTCAAAAATTTTATTTTTAAAAGTCGGATGGTTATCTTTCAAAGCTGGTTTTGTTTTTATATCTGTAGTGTTTTGAAACCTTAGTATGTTACCTGATCACAGTGTTGACAACTTCATCTCATTGGGATCGTTGCAATGATGTCTCTTTAGATGAGATTTAAAAAATATATGATGGTGGTATTTTCTATCTTCTGTCATTAAAAGCAGAGCTTTATCATTTCAGAAGATCTAAAGCAAGTCGACATCCTAAAAATGGTGTAAATTTGTCCTTCCAGATTTAGTTCCCAAGGTTTTTTCTTATGGTAATTTCTTATGTTCTTCTTACTAAAGTATTAGTTTTGATGGCTGGTTATGGTCTGAAAATACTAGATATATAATATCTACATTGATCCAAAAAAATTAGATACTAAAATACATCAAATAGAATATTAATGGCAAAATATTTCTTGCTGTTTGTGTAAAACTGTATGTAAACAATAAATACTCTTTACTTCAATTCAGACCTTCTCAGTTGAGTAAAAAATATGTCCTTAACACAACAAAACAAGCAAGACAACGGTGTGATGCACACCGGTCACCCCTTGAGGAGTTCTTTGAGACTCACTTTGCATGTGGATCACAGTCTTGTCTCTGTTGGTGTCCTGCAGGATGAGTGCCATAAGGTCTGTGAGGCTCATGGTTGTAAAATGCTACCAAACCTCTGCTCTTTGCCATGAAGGTCTTTGTTGTTCTTCAAGTCTGGCTTTTTCAGGATTTATGTAGGATTTCCTCCCACCTCCCAGTGGTGATATAGCTGGATGCTATATCCCCAGCTCTGCAAACACTCTTTTGTATTTCCTTTTCTTGCTCTCTATTTTCTCTAGTCACAAAATCAGCCAAAGTACTTGATAACGTTAAGCATCCCATTAGCATTCAAGAGACTGTCTCAGCACTCACCTAGGGACTCAATTCCAGGCCAGGAGTCATTGACAATACATTTTCTACAGTCTCCTTTCTGGCTGCTCCCTTTGTTTCAATTGGTAGCTTCAAACTTCTCACATTTCTGTTCTTTGAATAATATTCCCAGCATCTCAAAACTTTTGCCATGCATAATGTCATTTTCCACATCTCTGGTTTTTAGTATGAAAGAGCATTTCTTGGGTCATAGTAGGCTTCTCAGCTAAAGAGGGAGTAAACTGCTTTTGGGTGGAAAAAAAAGGTGTCAAGTTGAACCACCTGAAATCAAAGACAAGAATAAGCCTTTTCAAGGTAGGGTGGGGAAAATATATGTATCCTTTGCAATAAAGGAAGGAAACAGCTCACAGAAGGCTGAGATGGTTTTGGTCAATCATCCACACTACTGGAGAAGAGATTTCCAGGGAATGGGGCTTGTTTGGCTGAAGGCACTGCAGTATTTGGCTTTTTCCAGTGGACCTTTGTCAGATAAATATCTTTCTGCCTCTCCCTCTACCTAGGCTAGCATCCAAAGATGTAGGTTTAGGCTTCTGAAAAGCGAGTCTCTTCTTCACCAGCTGTTCATGGATTTTTGCTTGGGCATCTGTCATTGTTTTTTTGAAATTCCCTCAATTCTGCTCCTCCTTGCTGTCTGTTTAGATGGCAGGCCTGGAAGTGTGGCATGGTGAGCAGCCAGGTGCCAGTCTACCAGGCATGCTAACATGTATGCTGGAGGCTTAGGCTGACATCAGAAGAGCCTGGTCAGAGAGTAGGTAAATCTGGGAGTCTGCAGGGTTCCTCCCAGCTACTGAGCTGCATCTTAAAGACCAGTGTAGACACACGTAAGTGTTCTTCAGCTTTGGCAATAATTGTCAAACTCAGTGGGGAATTGAGCTGCCTTCACTTTTTTT
>VZTL01008239.1:12591-23112 GCA_013400535.1 Scopus umbretta
GACTTTTACAAATTTTTTTTTTTTTTTTTAAATAATATTGGCAATAACAGAGTCCTTTTTTCAGTTTTCCTCTGGGGAATTGATATAACTGTGGAATTTTTCTTTCTGGAATGTAGTTTTTATGCACAATATCTGTTCAGATAAATATGTTGTTAAAAAAAAAAAAAAAAGGCTTTATTCAATAGCAAGTAAATAAGTCTTTATCAAGACAAGTGTCAGTAGATTCCTGCATGGCATTAATTTAAAAATTGTCGGTTCCCTTCTGAGTAAAGTCTCTGCATACACGTACTGTGCATATGCAGTGCGTGTATCCACCTGACTCGCCTTAAACGCTATGTTTGCTAATGAATTAGGAGGCCCATTCATCAGATTGACACAATACAATGCAGAAAGTCTATCCGACTGTGTTGGGATCTGATCTTCACCACTGTGTTATGGAAGCCGTGGCATTCCTAACCCTCTGTAGTGTTTAATTCCTGCTGTGGTTCTTTGGATACGCTGTGAAGTATCCGAAATCCATTCATTACTGGTGGGACCTTTTCAGAATAACTTCAGAGAATTATTCTCTACTGACAAATTCCAAAAATTGTTGCAAATTTGTAGTACTGAAGTTGCAGATTTAAGATTTTATGTTTGCAGAACTTGCGAGCTCTGAGTAAGGATCGTGTGAACAGAAACATTTACAGGTTTTCTCTGTGTATCTGGCCACTGAATGTTTAAATAGCTGGCAGGAGTATTTACTCTTTTATTTTAAATAGCATATTCACAGCCTTAACCTTTACTGTTCATTTTTCTTCAAAAGTATAAAAAGTTTTATAACTATAATATCTCTTGCTAAGCAGATCTGGAGACTCAGTGCATTACAGAAAAGCAGAAATTATTTTAAGGAACTTTCTTTATCACTGTAAATCTTCTGTCTTTCCTGTAGGCTTGATGATTTCAAAGGTTAGGAATGTAGGGACTTTACTGATGTCACCAGCTCCGATGTTAATAAGTTAGGGGATCTGTTCTGTGTTATCAGGCACAACATGAAAGAACAAAACAAAACAAAAAAAAAATCCACATTTTATTTTCTCCAAATCTAATTGGGAATACCTCCAGATTCTGTGATAAGTTCTGCTGGGGTATGTCCACTGTAATAAAATTTATTCTGGCTTTGTGCTGGGGTACAGGGAATGATCATGAATCTCACTAAACTCCTCATTATTCCATTACCCTTTGGAGGAGACTGCACTGAACTACAGAGCTACCAGATATGTCATACAGTGCAATTCCTCTTCATCCTCAAGAAACACGGCTTCTGAGGATATTCCTTATGCAGGGCACTCTAGAAAGATATCAGCCTAGAAGACACCAGAAGATACACCAAAATAAAATAAAAAAAAAATTAAAAAAAAGGGAGATGAGGGCATTCTCAGAGGGCATGCCCAGTTTGCCTTTGAAAATAGGAATAAAATGCTGCACCTTACTAAGAGCGGCACAGTAAATACTCCACAGGAGTAGTTCACCTTTACTCTGGGAATCTGCTTGCCTAGCTTGGTGGTCCTAATGACTTCTGTGTCTTATCCACTGATCTTTCACAAAATGTCTGTTGATTAATGATGCAATTTATCCTGAGACTCAATAATAAGCAGAGGACAATATTTTTTGGCACTCTCTTTGGCACATGGGCTAGATCAGGAAATGTAGACACATTCCTCTCTTCTGGGTAGTATTTCTGCATAGGGATGGATGCATCAGACAACTGGTGCACAGACTGCTGAACTAACAATAGTTAAATCATAAAAAGTGTTATGAAAAAGCTGAGATCGTGAGGCAATATGCAATAACAAATGACCAAGTGACCTGAGGACCAGAAACAGAGGTGAACGCACCTAACCTTTGGAACAGCTAGAAATAATGGTGAGTAGTTGCAGTAAAAACTTGTCCTAGCTATTCTGCCAGTTATTGTAAAGCTGTGACTTCTAACTTTTCATAGTGTCACTAGAGAAAACTGGCCAATCTGTCCTCATTTTTCACCCACACCAGTACTGCTCTTTCCTCTGAGGCTTCTCTCAGCTGGGGCTTTTGCAACCTCCACTTTTTTCACTTGTGCACTTTTTTTTTTTTTTTTTTAGCACATTTACTGTCTTTAGTTCTCCTCTTCATCTTGGCCAGGACTACCTCCTCCCCTCCATGGGTAGAGAAACCTCAGCTGAAAGCTCTGTTTGACCCAAATGAGCTTACCCAGAGTCAGTAGCCCTCGTTTATTCTTCCCGTGGCTCTTGGTCCTTTTGCTGTTGGTTACTGCTGGCCACCTTGGCCCTTTCTTGGTTTCTGATCTTAGTTGTGTTGATAAGACGGAGTTGCAGACTCTTGGAAATTAAAACTAAGATCATGGTTTGTCCTTTGACAGTGGAGATGGATAATGGGCATTTATTTCAATGCAAAAACAGCTGAGCTAACTGTTCCCATAAAAGTCCAATTGATTGCTGTAGGCATTATATTCATTCTGACAATGATAAAATGATTGCTTTAGTATCTGGCTGCGTAACCCACTTACAGCATGTGCACCAGTATTATGAGAATGTTTCAATTGTGAAAATCATTGAGATGTAAATGTCATGATTATAATTTATCTTCATTAAAAATTCCATCGGAAGAAGGAAAATTAATACATGTGCTGTATAGAGAACCAGCTACTAAAAAGTAATATGTTATACTGAAAATAGGGACTTAGGAATGTAACTACATCAGAAAATAACTCAGAAGCACATTCTAGTGATGTGACAGGTGGTTATCTCAAGGGCATTGCCAGAAATATTTTATTGGCTCTCAGTTCTAATCTGAAGTGGTGTAACATTTCATCTTTCTCTAATAGCAATCTTAACACCTCTTTCCCCCTCCCCACCCTGCCAACACAGACAACTAGCCAAACAGAAGGGGCTGTCATTATTGTGTTTTAATGCTCGAAAATGATTGTATCACCTAAAACTGCCATCATCTTTGAGCACAAAAGCCAGCTCTGAATTTTATTAATGTCACTGGAAAGACTTCCATTAAATTCATTGATCATTGACTGACATTATTTCTCCTGTAGTCGTTCATGGTTTTTTATGTTTCACGTTTTCATTATTTTATTTACTTGCTGATTTATATGATGACAGTGAAAGTTTTGCTTTTAGGTTCAACATATATCAGTGCAATCTAGTATTACACTTCTGTCATAGATCCAGAATTGTCCAACTAAATATTTATTGGAATTTTTTTTTTTCTTGAGCATAGATGACTTAATATATTTACCTTCTTATATATACAGTTTTGGGGTGTTTTTTACTTTATTCACTGGTCATGTGGTTTTGTGGTGTGGATTTTTTTGTTCTTTGTTTCTTTTTTTTTAAATCTAGTCCAAAAAAAAAAAAAGTGATTTGTGTTCCTTTTCATTTGACTTCTCTTTTTAATAAAATGAATTGTGTTTCGTTGGTATGAAATCAAATATTTTAATTAGAAAACAATGGGTAGCCACTGAATATTCATAGGTTTATGCTGATTAAGTATAGTATGTTCTATTGCTCTGAGATTTTTTTAAATTTTATCTTTTGATAGCACGTAAGCTCCTTCCCTGTGGTTGTCTGATAGATGAAATGTATCATGTCAGTGAATTTCTTCTCTAACAGTTTTTAAAAAAAATGAAATATTCATCGTTCATGTTACATGCTCTATAGTTGCTGAATCTCTCTTTAATTACAGATTAACTACTGAATTTATGTTATTATTTTATTTGCTTTTAAGTTTTCAGGACTTGTAATGATTGTCCCAGGATGAACTTTCTTTGATTGTCTGTCTTTCTACTTATACAATCGTAGTCCCATTGCCAGTGCATATTCTGGTCTTATTGCTATAGTTGATACCAAGGCTCTGTGATATGGTAAAAGATATTTTATAGTTTGAGAAGTTAATATTAATTGCCATCTTCTAGATATTGGAGATTTTTTTTAGATTTTTTTTTTCCTGAGCTGAGTAGTACTCCAGCTCATTAGGTATCCTATATTTGTGTCTGCTGGCTATGTTTTGCTCCTCTCTCGCATTGGTTCTTTGAAGCAAAGTCTGGTGGTGAAAAATGTGTTGAAACAGGAGAGGGAGCTCTCAGCCTGGCTATGAGGGAGGGAAGGGCCTGTGAGGGCACCGCTTCCCCATGTCTCGGTGGGAAGGGGAGCTTCCCTGTTAAGAGCAGAGGGATGAGGGATTATTTTCACCTGCCATTCCGTGCTTTAGCCATAGTTATCTGTTCTGCTGAAAGGATGGAGAGTGACTGACTTTGAAAATGAAATAGTAACAGCTGAAGAAGGTTAGGTAAATGGTGACGAAGGTTTAGGGTAAATAACCGTACATGTAATGGAGCAGCTTGGAGTCCAGTCTATTCTCCATCCGATATAAAAATGGAAATGTTCCCAAAGATGAATGATGGGGAGGAAACATATTTTGAGTAAGTGCTATGAAAAGCCTTGGACTTTCAAGTTTTAATTGACACAACTTTTTCATGTTTCTGCTGTCAGTGATGCAGGACTTCAAATTTAGTTTAAGTGGACTTCTTGTAGCTGCTGCCTTCTCTTTCTTACATACAGATGCTTACAGATATAGGCACATGAGCCTTTCTTACAGGCAGGCAAACCAAATCTGGTGGTTGCTGGCATAAATTGGCAGTACTTTTTTTCAATTGAAAGCACAGTGGAAAAAAAAAATCTATACAGACAGCTTTAGGTTGCTCCATCAGGGCTTCTGATGAAACACTTTCTATGAGGTAGTTTAACTTCAGCTCTCATTGACATTAATTCAGAGGGTGGGGAAAACACATGTCTGGGTTGTTTGGCTTCAACTGATTGTGACCGAGTTATTTCACAATTAAATATTTTACTTTTCATAAAGACTGTGGAGGTTTTGAAGTTTCCCATAAAAATAGGAAAATACACCAAATAAGCACAATAAACTGCTTCCACTGTACTTCAAGTAGAAGCATTTCCTCATGGTTAAATTTTTGTTACTTTTCATATGCTGAAAGTTGAATTTACCCCGAAGGAGAGTTGTCTTTTAGAACCAGGACTGGTACTTTATAACCTCATAGGATCTGTCATCTTGAGTGCAAAAAAAAATATAAACTACTTCTAGCTTCTCAGTGGGCTTCATGAGTTGGTTCATATGTTTCCCTAACAGAACCTACAGTGCAAACCCATGATACTGCTGGCATATAGCCTAGATTTGTGCCGGCTGGGCCACGTGTACATCTGGGCAGCTGATGTGTGGACCTTCACTTCCCACCGTTGGGAATAAGGCTTGGGCTGAAAGGCTTTCCTGTGAATCGTGACTGAATAGTCATTGCTGAGGAACCACTAATTTCCTCTTTGGTGGCACTTCTACTATGCCATAGGTTGCTGAACCATTCAAAGAGGCTGTTTGCAGCTGTGTCTGTAGCCTATTACTTGCACACTTTGGGTACCACAGACTAGTAGTTCAGCTTGACCAACTCTTAGACAACTATCTCAGATTTCAACTATATAGCAAGTTGAAATAGTTGAGGTTTTAGCTTTTATATCATACAAAAATGTAGTAGATGAATTGTATGAAAATAAGAACAAGGGTTTAAAGGCTATTGAAATTTTAATACAGAAAACAATTTTTTTTTTTTTTTTTTATTTGCAACAACATAGATGAGAAGGAAATCCACCAAAGTCGGTTGAGTTACACAGTTGGAAACCTAGGGTAAATATTAATGATCTAACCTTATTGAAAGTCTTTCTAAAATGTGAATATTTTTGACAGAATGCTAAAATACTAACATTCAGTATCAAATCTTATGAATGTAATATGTACTGGAGATTTTGACAAGGGGCAGGTGAGGTAATGGTCATGTATCAATCTTTATGGTGGCAAAGGTTTCGGAAACATTAACAAGCTTCAGACGTGCACAAGGTTTTGTTCTTTGTTTCTATGTTAGTCTGTGGCTTACATTTATATCTAAAAATTGTGTGAAAGGTAGCTGTCAAGTAAACCAAGATGATAACATAAATGAAAGCTGCTGCTTCAGAAAATAAGAAAGTCAATATAAAATGTTTTAGAAGGACTCCTAATGATCTGCTTGATCTTTACAAAAAAGTCCCTAGGGATCCACTCGTACAGAGTCAAAAATACTTCAATTGTAACAACAGCTTTTAAGAATGTTGCTGCATTTGTTGGTATGTTTCACCAAGGAAAGAACAGTGCTTTTTCTGACATTCATATGTGAAAGTAGCATGCCAGAGTACCATTTTCAACTTAGTATAAATGCACATTATTAAAGCTTTAATAGAATATGGCAGCAAGTAATAACATCTGTGCCTCTCAGCCTTGTTCTTTCACAACATACTTTAGGCACATTTTCTTTTCAAAGCTGTGTCAGAAGCACATAAAAGTCTGTTTCAAAGGAAAAACATTCCATAATATGAAGTGTCATTAGTAGTGACACCCAAATCTAGGGACTGACTGACAGGTTACTTACTGCCTGTCCTTGAAAAGCCTTACACACAAAGTGTAAGAGCAAAAGAAGTGAGTAAGGTTCAACAGCCAAACCAAACTCCTGGATTAAAACAGGATAAATGCAGTTTAGAACCTTACCAGAACTTTAGCGTGGCCTCCCAGACCCACACGATGAGAAAAATTTTGAGAAATTTTTTTTGAGAAAAGTTGCATCCCCCTGTATGTTTCATTGGATTCACCATCTGGACTCCGAATTTTCTAGAAAGCTTTAAAGATCTGTAGAAAGTTTTAAAGATCTGTAGACCACTCCCACCGCTTGCAAAATATGGAGTTTGACAACACCTGATGTGATGAATATGCCCTGTGCTAGTCATTATTGAATTATATTAAGAGCAGTTGAGGTATTAGGAGTTCTTCTCAAGTAAGAGAGCATGAATAGGAATGCATTAAAATGCACTTGAACAGCATTTGCTTTGCATTATGAGCAGGTCAATTTTCCACTGACGTATAATGTAAAATGGGAAGAAAGCACAAATCAGGACTGTTATGCATAGGTACAAAAATGTATTTTTTGAAGCAGTTACTACAAAGTGAATGTTGTATAGCCTTTCATTTTTTTTNACAAAGGTAATGTTTTATAGCCTTTTATTTTTTTTTTTTTTTTTTTTTTCTCTGCGAAGTGGACTACCTGCTTGTGCCACTTATTATAACATCTTGATATAAGATCACGCTAATCTGCAATATAAATTTTGATTCTATATGTGCCTGCCTTAGATTAAGGCCTAATCACTCTTTAAAGGGAATGATCCAAACTGAACCCTTGTATAAGTGTGCTCAGTTCCTTAGGAGAGTAGTAAAAGCTGACCCTATTTTTCTGGCTGCATTTTGTCTACTTTCTGTTAAACACCTGGCTTTTGTACTCAGTTATCTGCTATATTCTCCTAGAAGAAAAATGAATTGCTAGCAAAATTCTAACCTTGTTCTGTGGAAGTTTAACCGCTTACAATACAGCCTATAATTGCCTTTTTTATCATCATTTTTTGGTCATAAAACCAGTGGTTGTCCTTGAATAAGGAAAAATGTAGATTTTAGAAATGGTGGACAGCTTAGGAAAGTGAATTATTTTGGAGCTCATTTCTTGAAAAATAGGTTGCAGAATAAATCATGTACTGTCCTTCAAAAATGAAGCTTTTGGTAATGATCAGACCATAGCTGTTGCTACCATTAAAAGAGAAGTACTTATGAATGAAAAATGTTGGGTCAATAATATACTGCAATGCTGACACTATACTTGAAAAAGAACATTTTAATCAGTTTTGAGGTCTTAATCTTACTTTCAGACAATTTGTGGGATTCAGAAGAATTCAATTATTAAAAATTGATTAGTAGTATTTTGTACTGTAGCTCATTGTGAATATATAATAACTTACTTTATGCAAGTATCTGTACTAAGTGAAAAATTTCCCTGATGTCCTTATATATTAAAAAAAACCCAAATCAAACAAAAAGCAGGCTAATGAGTAAAGAACCCACGAGCTTTTCCCTGTATACTGTGGCAGAACATCTTTTTCATGCATATAGAAATTATTTTTAATATCTAAAGGAACTAAGTTAATCTACATGTAGATTTGTTTGAACAGGCATATTTTTAGTTATCATGTTGCAGGCCACCATAATAATTACTATAACATTGATTTTCAGAGCTTTCTGATGATTTAGAACTACTTGGAATTTTGTATTAATATAAAGAACATAATCATGTTGGAACCCATGGTCTCGGTTAATATTGAGAGGTGTTTGCATAGTAAATAGCAGAACTGTGTGTAGGTTAGAGGCCGATGAAGTACTGGGAGAAAGCAAAGCTGATGTCTTCCTCAAAAAAAGAGAAGTACAGGAGCTATGATTTGCAGACGAGTTGGCTTAATTTCACTTCTCATAGGTATCTATAAGAAACCAACAATGATAAGAGCCAACACATCTTTTTTTAATAATGATCCATGTCAGAGGGATGCGATTTCTTTGTATAAGAGAGAAGGCTTTGTGGGTAGAGTACAGTATTTGTTATATATCTTTTGATACAGTTAATACTAGATATTAAAACAAATACTAAAGACACGTTGATTAGGAAACCATGCTAGAGTAGCATAGGTGGATGAGAATCCAGACTGATCTTAACCAGATAAAAAATGCTGTTCAGCAAGGCAGGAGTGCCTAGGCAGCATTAACTACCTGTGCCACTGCAGTATGGAAAACCCCACCTAGATATCAGCTCTACAGATGATACTCTGCAGTATTCAAAGAATCTGTGTTGATGCATGTGAACTAAATGTTAGACAACTGTGTCAAAATATGCAAGAAGGGGTAAACAGAGTATTCTCAGAATGTAGTAAGCAGTCCTGTTTGGAAGAAGCTGGACATAAGCATAAATAGATGTGTGATTAAGCTTGTTCTGTTCAACACACAGGTCTCAGACTGTGTCCTATTTGGAGCTCTCCGTTTCAAGAAAGATGAATCGACTAGAAAGTGTAGCGTAGAGAAGCAACAGTATTGGTTTCCAGAAAAGATTTTACATTTTACAATTTCTTCGTTTGTTGCAAATAAAAAGCTGAAGGGAGGCATAGTAACACTTCTCAAGTGTGTAAAATAGTGATACAGAAAAGAAGAGAAGAAAATATACTATGTATTTAGACAGATGGAATATAATGGGCCTAAGCTGCAGCCAGGGAGATTTGAATGAGACTTGGAGAAAAAGGGCTGTGAATGCAACAGATTGCTTAGGGTGCTTACAGAGTCACCACCACTGAAGGTCAGACAGTAGTGGAAGGCCAGACAAACGTCTGTCATGACAAATGAAGTTATAGCTTTGTTCCTTCCTTCAGGCATGGGGAACGGACCAGATGATCTCTGAGTTGCCTTCCTTCCTTGTGTTCTATGATTATATATAAAATGTGTCTAGGACCTTAAAATAAACAAAAATGAGTGCTTATTAACGTGCCAGTGGTTGTTAAGATTAACTAGACTTAATCAGGCCTACTGTCCCTTTCTGCAGAATAATAATGAAATGATACAAGCCGTGCCTGCAGCAGTTACTTCTGTTTACAAAGAAGAGAAAGATGATCATGTCATCTACAAAGAGTGTGATTCTCTAAGAAAACGAAGTGTTTAATGAAGACTAGACATCAAACTGACATTTAATTTTAAATTAAAAAGCCTCCAAAGCATAGCCTAATATACTTTCAGGTAATAAATAGGACTAGTGAAGTTTAAACATTGGGGTTTTTAACTCGGATGGTGGTTGAATGGGACAGGAGCTGATAGTTACTGAGAGAGCGATTAAATCATGTCATATGTCTGTCTTGCAGAGGAAGACAGCAGCAGCAGCTTGAAATTCGCAGCAGGACTCCTTCAAGTTTGACCCTACACTGCCACCAGTAGAACAAGGGAATTTCCAACACTCGATTAACAACATGAGGTTACCCATACTCTTTTATTTATTGATTGATTCCATTTGAATTTATTTCCAGTTTCCAAAAAAAACCACAACCCCAAACCCCCCAAAAACCCACCAAAAAACCTCTCAATTCTGAAAAAAAGAACACACTTATTTTGCTGGTAACTGTATCTTTAAGGCTATGCAGTGCAAATGAGCTAATGCACATTTGGGAGCCTGTCGTCTAGATTAGCATCTTGATTTTTAACAGATTTTTAAAACGTAAGCAATTTGCCAGACGCCATCCATACCAGGGAAGTAGGATAACTTTTTGTAGTGAACCCATTGTCTGGGTATCGTTCTGTTTGTTGCCGACTTGCCATATTAATCTATGCGAATTTAGGAATTTTAAAATACCAGAGCACTTCTGGCCTTTATTCAAACAGCAAATCCACTCAAAGTCAAACACCTGTGTATGGACACATAGATAGATACATAGACACATAGATTGATAGAACAGTTTTTCAACATCTTTGAACAAAATCTTTTTTTTTTTTTTTAAACTACTTTTAATTTTCATGTGTGAATACTCAGGAAAGAAA
>VZTL01008239.1:23153-49251 GCA_013400535.1 Scopus umbretta
GTAAGTCTGTTTTCTTTCCCTTTCCATAGGCAAAATTAGGCAATTTTTATGTTATGGCTTTTTTACTATTACAGAAATGATCACTGGTGACATTTTAAATCAATGAAAGCTATCTTTGAGAAAACATTAGGATTTAATAAAAAACAAGCTTTCTGTTAAATATTTGAATCAGCCTATCAAATTGCATAACAGGAATCCAATCCTCATTCAATTCCAAAGATTAAAACTTTTAATAAGAAAACAGTATGTTCTGTTATCTTTACTATAATAATATGACGACCCCTTTATCTCACATTGGAAATGATTGTTCTTATCTATATTAGAATTTCTTTGAAATCTAAGATGTTTTCATGATGGCTTTTAGTTTGCTCACAGTGCTACACAAATACAGCCAAACTGCATCTAGGCATTAGATGGACTTGGTCTTCTCTCTCTCCTACATTTGCCTATACCCACAATACAGTGAAGCCCAAAATATTCTAAAGGGAGGCAGCATGAAACTGAGACTCAGTTTTCCACCCTGTATCTCAGTTTTGTTAGCTGGGTAAGGATACTTGAGTTCTTTGTAAAGCACTTTGAGTCTAATTTGGGAAAACTCTATAGAGAAAGCTCTTTTTTATCTCATTCAGCTTTTACAGTGAGATTACAATTGCAATATTTTAGCAAAATATAAATGTTATATTTATATTATAATGATTTTTTGTCCTTGAAGTATAATATGACTCTGTCCAGATGTGCTAAATATGAACACACTTTGTTGGAATTTTCCATATTTTAGAAATTTCTTAAGCTTACCCTAGAAACCAACAAAATGAACTATAAATTCCTCAGATTGTATTTCTCTTAGACAGATGTGCCAGCTAGTATGTATTACTTTTGCTCATCAGATAGATGCAGCTACTAAAGGTAATTGTGATGCAGCACATTCTTTCTGCTTTGGTAAAATGAAAACATGTAATGAAACCGCTATGCTAAAGGAGCAATATTCTCCATAAGCAAATTTATAATTTTTCCTTTTATTCCTATATAGTGTGGTTAGATGTCTTTCCTTTTTTTAAAAAAAAATATTTCTCTGAAAAGAGTCAGCCCACTAGTCACACAACATCGGATTCTCATGCCAAAATGTTAAAAAATGTCTCCCTGAATCTGCTTAGTGTTAGAGATCGAGACTTGCTTTAAAGTACCTTTACCAGTCAGACTGGCATAAAGGGACCTTAACATAGCTGAAAGTAGGGCTTTGATCTCAGTAAGTTCATACTTCCCTAATAAGAAGTTGTTCCTTATATAATTCAAAAGAATTAACAGTACAGCAGAAAAGAGAAACCCACATATATTTTATGAGTCAGAAAGAACCAATATTTCACTGCAAAGGGATGAAATGAAAGTGCTTCATATTGTGCAAAAGCATGAAAAGGTAAATGTTTCAATGAGGCGTCACAGGAGAAGCCTCCCTGAGCCTATATAATCCAAAATGTCTTTAGGGAGGGATAAGAGGGAAAGGTATATTAGAAATTACAGAAGGAGAACAATGATGTCCTGATGTTTTAGACCAAAATGTTAAGGAGAGTCTTTTGAGAGGGATTCTTGTAGTGATTCACAATTTAAAAGCCCACTGCTGCACAAAACACAAGGGGGGGGGGGCAGAATCCTGTTGCATCGTACAGAAGGATTACTAAAATGGTGGATAATTACTCCCCATTCTGTCATCTAGTTCATAAGAGAACAGAGTGAAGCTCTGCAATATCTAATAATCAGAAATAAACAGCACTAATGGTATTTGCGCAGTAAAAATTACCAAGTCCCCAAAAGAACAACAAAAGAATCCAGACAAGTTATCATGTTGAGAAAGTTATTATTGCTGCCAAAGTGACAATAAGTAAATAAAATTAAATTAAAACTGTGAAGAAATGTTGCTGCCCTTGAGACTGGGATAATTCTGTGGCATATCGTAACGAGGAAGACAAGCAATATACTTCAATGCTAGTTAATGGAAATGCATCAAGACCCCCAAATTCCCTTTCAGTACCCGCTGGCATCGCTGGTAGGCAAGTGCTGCACAAAACTCATCTGGCTTTAGTGGCTGTGTCCTTATGGAAGAAAGGAAAGTTCTTTTTCTTGTTTCTGCCAGTAATGGGACGTGTGATTTTTTGCGAAGCCATGTCATCTTCCTCCCATGCGTTTCAAGCCACCATTTAGAGTAGCAAATCAATCGCAGACTGTTTCTTCCTATGCATTTGCAAAATACTTATGAAAATAATAGGTTTGTGTTGTATCATAATAATAATCACTTACAAACTATTCTCATAAGCTTAAATCCTAAATAAGCACTATAGGATTTGGCCTAATTACCCAATTCTCTCTCCACTGTAGTCAGCAAAAGCTTTTTCTCTGACTTTAATTGGAATGAAGCTCAAGTCATAAGTCTCTGTGGAATACATGGATTTCCCTAGGCAGATATAATGTATCTGATTTTGGTTTTATTTTGATTTATAGATCAAGATTTCAGGAAAATATTTAAATCCAACCTGCACAATCTCTAAAGGAAAATCTAGTTTAGTCATTTTGAATAAATGAAATGCTGAAGAGGTATCACACTGATTTCACACTTAACTTACCCAGTGGCTCATTTTTTATTTGATTAGTATTACGTAATCTGCATGTGTAAGAGTGCTAGAGTGATGACATCACTGAATTCAGATGCATGTGTGGAAACGCCTTCTAATATCTACACATTGTTGAATCCAATTTTATTCGGTGCTTGATGCATTCCCTTTTAGCTGATATCTGAAGGACTATATTTCATAAAAAAGTATTCTGTGTCTTTTCTTCATAGCAAGTCAAAGGAATGGTTGCCAGTAGCATACCAGTATATCTCCAGAAGTAATTCTGATTGAGTTTGGAAGTAGTTAATAAATTTCATTTCTTTCAACAACATTGGATTTAGTTTCTAAGTCTTGGAATATAGATCAAAATAAGGTGGTTTAAAGTCAATATAAATCACAACATGGTCTGAAATGCTAATATACTACCTATGTCACTGGTAGCAATTCTGTCAGAAATTCCCTTAGATATCAAAAGAAAAAAATCTGTTCTTGAGTATTTTTCTGGGTGAAACACATAGACTTGATGCAAGGTAGAAGCTCCTCTATATATCAGTACCATGCAGGTTGGTATAAAGTTGAAATAAAAGTTTGGTATTGGAGTTGTACATGCTCACAGTAGATCTGTCAGTTATCGCTTTTGGGAAAACAGTCATATACAACTGCTGTGAATGTCAACAAATGTATCTCTTACTATCTTATGACATAATGGGAAAAAATCCACTTGGAGCATAAGGAAAACATACTGTTCATCCAATGTATTGTTCAGTTATTAAGGAAAATGTTTGTTGTAAGTAAAATATGTTTATTTTCAATGCCACTTAGTATTTGGGTTTTTTTGGATTTGTATTTGGTGGATTACAAAAGGAAGAGAGTGACAAAATTGAAAAAACATAGAGGAGGAGGAAAAAGCAACCGTTAAAATGAGTAGTAACTATGTAGAAGGTTTTTTCCAAGTCATATTCCAAGATTTAGTAATTGTCTTTTCAAAGAGCGTTCAGGAGAAAATATTTCCATGGAATAATTCATACTAATTCTTGCAGACTCTGCTATATGAGCAGAGTAGTTCTGTTATTTAAACTGGTTTTATTACTTTTGTCAGGTTTGGGTTTGTTTGGTTTTTGTTGGGTTTTTTTTTTTGGTGCAAGCTGTGTTCATGTGTCTCAGGTAGGTTCTAAAATTCTCAGAGTGGTGGAAATTTCAGAAAATATGTTTCGTTTCTTTGTTGCTGGTTCAATTTATTGGTGCCTGTTTCTGGTTTTGAACTTGTTTTGGTAGGAAGAGTTGTATTTCTTTGGTAATTTGTCTTTTATCAGGAATGAATTTTGATTCTCATATTTTTTCTCCTTGGAATCTTTTGATCTCTCTTGGACTACAGTCTCATGGTTGTCCACCCAGAGCATGTCTAAGACACACTACAGCACTAAAAGAAAAAGAAAACAATAAATTATCGAAGTCTCTTTAAACAGAGGGATATCTTCTCTAGAACATACTTGAAATTGTCTGCCTCCTGAAATAGATGCTGCCTTTGTAGATAGCTCACCTGTGTAAACTCCTAGGTGTAGTGCATCTAGTGCATTTATTTGGCCTGTTAAAAATAACACCATGCAGATACCAGTTCTGCAGTACAGTAGGGAAAGTGCCCCACCACTTTCAACATCTGCAGGAATACTTTCAGCTATGGAAATCAGGCACCAAAAAATACACCGTGTTTATGCTGGGCCTGTAGGTTTTTAGAAATGTTTGATTTTGGAGAGCTGTCCTGTGGCACAGGAAAAGTCATTGGAAATTCCACTACTCTGAAGTCATAGGCTGCATATGACTGGTTAGATAACTTCTCTTTGAGGTACATAGTTTACTAACAAGTGTCCAGGATTATTTATTCCTGGTTCTCTAACAGAATTGGTAGCTGGACTTGTGCATAGAGCTTAGCTTTATTGCAATTGTTTCTACAGCCATAAAATACAAAAAATAAATATCTACCATATGGGGATGCAGGGGAGGTTAATTCATTAATATTTATGTAGCACTTTTAGACAATTTTATAGAAGTGACTATAAAAATGCTTATACAGATGAGGCTATAAAAATGTAAAATTGTATTCCTTCTACTTGTAAATTTTTTGGCAGTAATGGCATGCACCTTGTTTTTGGTATTGGCTCCATTCTTTTATGCAAAGCCTTCATTTAGAATAGGATAAATTTAATCTAGTTTTAGTCCCCTAAAATTTAGGTATGTAGTCTAAACTAGTAATTGATATTCCTGCTAGAGATAGAGGAGAGAGGATAGACTGAGTTGCCGTTGACTAATTCAGCAAATCTAAGAGGCTAGCTTCATGTTTAATTTTTAGATTCTGAACTTTTCTTGAGATGAATGTGATTTCTCCAGCAGAAATGTGTGGTTGCAACTGTGGGGAACAACCAGATTTAGAGTCTGCCTTCACATACATGTTTGGAGCTAATCTATATCTAGTCTAAGACTGTCTAGAGGTGGTACAAAACCAAAAGCTTCTTTTGATGGAAAAGTGTAATTTGTTTTATAAGAAAGTACTCTCTTGGCAAAATCTATTTCTGAAAAATTAAAACGAAGCTTTACAAAAAAGTCTAGGTAGCTGCTTGCTAGCAAGGCAGTCTAGAAATCATGGAACTGCAGCACTTGGCAGGCTGAGGACCAAAATCAAACAGCCTATGGCTTATACTAACAAAGCAAGCTGGCACAGGAAACCCAGATAGGCCTAGTTTTGGGATGCCCGATAACCATCACAGCCTTCGTGGCTCTGACACCCTTCTGGAGTATTGCAGTTTGCTGCCTGGTTTTGGAATGAAACTGCTCTATGCAACAGTTTGGCACCATCTGCCTTAGACACTTCTGGTTATCTGAGGAGGATTTTCTCCTATTCAATTTATTTAGTTTTTAAGGTAATACTATTTCCCAGAAACACAAATAAAAATGCTCCTATTATGTAGACAATGAAAGTATGAATTATTTCATGTCATTTCATATATAGAATACATGAATATATGGCTGTTTATCCTTTATATTTTTAAAAACATTGTGCTTGTTGACACATGAAAATACAGACTGGAGCCTGCCTGTGCAGAAATGAAAGGATGCATTTTCTTCCATGACACCTGAGGAAATTTCACTGCAAGTCTGAGTTTGCTAACATTATTAAACCCCTTAACTGTCACATTCATCATTGAAATACTTTATAGTGCAGCCTTTTGCATGAGCAAAACTAAAAGCCTGATTCTAAATCTCTGAGTCAGGGGAGACAGAGGGATGGATTCTATCCCATGGCCTATCTGACAAGTATTTTACAATAGTTTGCACTTGTCTGAATGACAATATTGAAGAATTTGACAAAGTACATTTTCAGATAGTTCCAAGAGAATCTTGCTTCTGTTCATTCACAAAATAACTCATCTCTGTTGCAGAACATAAGATTCATCATTGAGTAGTATATAAAAGGTGAGTATGAGTTATAATCATACTGAAAGAAAAAAAAAACAAACCACCTTTATTTTTGTATCTGACATTATAAAGTTTACTGGGTACGTACCTGGAAAAGGACGTGCAGAATCATATATTTTGATACAGTAGATTCATAAGATGGATCCCCTCAAGTGTGGGTTAGAACTGGTTTAAACTGAAGAACTGTTCCATAAGCAATTCTAAGACATAATAAACAATGATTTACTTCTTGGAGGATTCAGTTTTCTAGTATGATAATGATCTAGCTGTAATGAACCATGCCTTCTTGTTATGAAAAAGAATCAACCACAGTTGTTGCACAGACCTCCTGTGTATCTTGTCTGACAGCATGCTTTCTTTTTTTCCCAGATGCATATATTTTCTTGTAGGAAAATGACAAAGCATATCTCCAGCCTTAGTGTCTTAACATGATAAACATGTTCTACTTTATGCACAGTAGACATGAATGCATTTCTGCTTTCAGTTTGTTCCAAAAGAAATTCTAGCTTTATAATAGCCCTATTCCTTACTGACGTCAACAAGCGTTTTCCATAAAAAAGTGAACTATACATCTGTTTTGCTGTATTCTGCACCTCTGCTAGGTGAGCACAGTCTGCATGGTGTGTAAGTCACATTCCCAGATGCTTTCAGGATTGATCCTGATAAGGATTTCCATACATTAAATTGTTTTGGAGAAATAGTGTGTATATGATGAATGCTATTTGTTTGTAATGACTGTAAAAGAAAAGAAAAAAAAAAAAACCAACCAAAAAGGAGGCATATTTCTGTTGATATCCCTGAGACTCTGACACACAACTTGATATGAGCACCGAGTTCCGGTAACTCTTTTATGATACTGTAATTGTAGCATGGCTTTATATGTGACATATATCCTTTATATTACCAAGGTTAGATTATTCTGTCTAAAAGAGTCTCGTTAGCCAGCAACCAGTTTGTCACCACCCATACCATTTCTAGGGACTGATGTCTATACTTCTGGGACTGATTCTGACCATTCACCAGTTTTTACACCAGGTACAGCTTCACTGACTTCATTGAGATAGCTACTGGTTTGGATGGAAAACCAGAGTGGACGCTAGCAGATGTCACTGGTGTATCCTCCTTTTTAGAGGATGTAAACTACTTCTCATACAGCCCATATCTTTCAGGATTTTGTAAATCACATCTTGAGCTAAAAGGCATCGTCTTGAGCCTGTCAAGAATTTAGACCTCCTCAGATATATAATTCTTTCTATTTTCAGAAAATACTTGTGTACAAACTCTTTGCACTTTTATTTACCTATCTGCACTCTCTTTATTTATGAATTTCACCAATACTGGTATAAAGGAGATGCAATTCTGCTGTTGACTTCTACTCTGTCTACACCTGAGGCCATAATAAGTTGTTTTTGTATGATAGTTATTTCTGTGAGTTGGCTGCTACTGACAACAGCTTTTCTGTTAATCCTGAAAAGTGATGAATTAGTTGTTTGACTGACAATGTTGCTATGGTTGGAAATCAATTACGTGACTTTGGGCTTGTTCTCTTACGGTGGTCACTCAGGACAGGAGAGGTGGTGTGCTGTGTGGAGCTACTGAGCACCAAAGCCAGCTCAGGTCAGGTCACTACTGCGCTTGCACTGCTTCTTGTAAGGCTTGTCTTCCAGGTTCAGGTGGTGCCCACTATAGTAATTCCTGCTCTGGCTTGGGCTTATCCATGGCCACAGATGCTTCGGGGTGTCCTGCTCCCACGTGGACTCATCCACAGGTCACAATCCCTGCGACTCGAGTTGACCCTGGAGTTCCAACCTGCCCAGTAGAGCAGCCCAGAAAGAGCCGCGATGCCCTGGCCATCTGCCAGCCCAGGTGCGTGGCCATGGCTGCTACCAAAGTGTTCCCAGGCATGGCAGAGTGCGATGACAAGCCGTAGAGCAGTACAACAAGCAGCGAAAGCAAACTGCAGCCACTAACGAGCACTAGACTAACAGGCAGTAAGGCAAGGGAGCCCCATGGCAAGCACAGGAGCCTCTCACTTAATGGCTAAACAGCAATAACAGCTATAAATTTGATCTGGCACATTCAAATCAAACCTGTCATTATCTTGAACCCTTCGAGCCCCATGGTGGCCACCAAAAAGGACAGTCATGGTTTAATCCCAGTCAGCAACTAAGCCCTACCCAGCTGCTGACCCACTGCCCCCACAATGAGATGGGGAAGAGAATTGGAAGAGTAAAAGTGAGAAAACTTGTGGGTTGAGATAAAGCCAGTTGAATAGCTAAAGCAATAGCTGCACAAGCAAGCAAAGCAAACCAAGGAATTCCTTCACTGCTTCCCATCAACAGGCAGGTGTTCAGCCATCCCCAGGAAAGCAGGGCTCTGTCACCCATAACGGTGACTTGGGAAGCCACCGCTCTGAACGTCCCCCCTTCCTCCTTCTTCCCCCACTTTCTGTGCCGAGCGTGACGCCGGATGGTGTGGGACATCCCTGGGGTCAGCTGGGGTCAGCTGTCCCGGCCGTGCCCCCTCCCAGCTCCGTGTGCCCCCAGCTGCTCGCTGGTGGGGTGGGTGAGGAGCAGACAAGGCCTCGGCTGTGTGCAAGCGCTGCTCCGCAGGAACGAAACCACCCCTGCGTTATCAGCACTGCTTCCAGCACAAACCCAAAACACAGCCCCATCCTAGCTACTGTGAAAAAAAATTAACTCTATCCCAGCAGAAACCAGCACATTTTCCAGAGCATATATTTCAGTTATCTAATTAAGACTTTGTTCTGGATATTTGACTCTAAGGGTTGATGGTTATCTGCTGGGAGAATAACCCATCTTGTGTGCTTTGCATCTGATAGCTTTGATTTAGCACTTTGAATAGCATTTAATACCAAAGTGTTATTAAAGACTTTCAACAGATTGATTCATACAGCGGACAGGCCAAGGATTATTTAGTGTTCAGGGAAAAAATTATTGGAAATGAATACATTTAGATGATCAAGTTTCATCATTTAATTGTAATTTGATCATCAATCATGAATGATCATGGTCAATTCATGAGCTGAAAACGAGGTGAAATTTTCATCAAATATATTATCCCTGTAGATTGTTTGCCATATGCCACAAATAATGCTGCTTCACTTTCTCTAAAATTAAAATATGTATTGCTGAAAAATAATGAGCACATTTGTTATATACTGACAAAAGACCAGTACTCTGTAGTGATAGAAGTGGAGTCTCTCTCTCATTACTGATTGCAATTTACACGTCTTAATGCAAGCATAAACAAAAGTTGCCAAGAGTACTTGAAATAGTCTTTTATATTGATAAATATAGCAAAAGAGACTCTTGCATATGAAAATGTTCACCAGGTGGCACGGCAGCTTTGCTTATATTAACAGAAAACTTTGGTAATAATTTGCAGCTAATTTAACTTGTGTAGTCCTCAGATCACCAAAGCCACACCGAAGTAATAGTTGGTTACATTATAGAATTTGCTTTCAGAGCTAGAGCTAACATTTAGGATTCCAGGCTTTTTTTTTTTTTTCTCCTTGCTTCCCTCTCTGTTGCATTATTCTGAACAGTGATGCATTTTTTGACATTTTCTAACCTACAGGTTCAGAAGAAGGTCTGCACTCAAGCTCTGCGATGAACAATGAGCTATGAGTCAGAGCTTGAAATTTAGGTCCTTGGTATTCCTGAAATATTGAGTCATCTTTTCCTTTGTTTCTTTACATTCGGTAATCATTCCTGTTGCTTGCACAGATATATAAGCATAAAACCACCCCTATATACATGAAAGTATAGACAAACCAGTAGAACTGCATTTAAAGTACCTAACTAGGCTTGTGGTTGTTTAGTTTTTCAGGAAAAGGCCATCATTGTTGTTGCACCATTGGCAAAGATATTTAGCAGTTTTTAGCAACTGTTTAAACCACCTGTCCCATTTTGGTGGCATACTTTTAGATGAAAAGGATATTAATTATTGTGGCAATTCAAAGGAAAGCTGACAGGCTGCAACTGGGACTTGACTTTGCTTCTCAGAGCAAATCCAAACTAAGAACCTGCAACCCTTATGACATAATTATCTTCTTATTATTGCAGTCCTAGTATATGCAGGTGTTTATATTATGTAAAATATTCAGAAGCCTAAGTATCTTGTGGCAGAGAATCCAGCAGGAAAATTAAATAGGCTGTTACAAGATTTTATAGTGAAGTGTTGTTTTGCAATCCATTATGTGTTCAAAAGACTTGGTATAGCTCTGGAAGATTTTAAAAGTTATGGAGTAATTGTAAATCTCTAAAGAATTCAGTCACATAATATAGTGTCAGGTTTTGTTTATTAGCCAGGTGAGGGATCATCTAGTAGTAATCAATCTTCTCTGTAGCATCAAGTAATAACCCTTCTCTCATCCTGCCGTCTAAAAATAATACCTAGCACATTGCCTATGTAATATATGTTCATACATATGTCTGTGTGTATGTATATGTATAAATATATTAAAAAAGAAGAAGTAACTAGTATTCACACAGTGGCACTGATTTGTCCCAGATACATTGTGTAACAAGCGTCTTTGGACTAGCAAATATCAAAAAGTGTGTGCCCAGGAGAACAGATATGTTTTGAACCAACATATTTTTAAAGAATGCATGGAATTTCAGCACAATTTCTTTGTGTCCGGAGTCCATAGGCTCAGGTGAAGTGGTGACTAATGTTATGTTACTCCATATTCTGAGGCCAGCCTTAGAAAAATGAAGGCAATGGATGATTATAAATATCCAGATTACAGACGACTGTAATCTGTCAGTTCCCAGATGACTGAAATCATTTAGTTAGGTTTCATATCAGCCATCAGTGCTTCATACGTAAAGTTCAATGCTATAGTCTCTGGAAATGTAGTGTCTAGAAAGTTTTATTTCAAATTTTTACCTGGAAATGAACATCTGCAATTTTTTGGAGTTCTATCCACTTCTCTGTTATGGATTATGTCCTATTTGTTGCTTCTGTGGCTTCGGTGTTAATTTTGCGTTGAAGAAAGCCTTGTATCTTATGACTGTTTGTTTCTAATTAATTATATCAATTTGCTGAGCCAGTTACTCCTTTTTCAACTCTGATGGAGAATCCATAACAGGTAATACCGCAGCATGACCTACTTTCAATTTTTAGCTACAGGAGCAGGAGAAAAGGATTAAAAATGTCAGCAGCAAGGGTAACATTTGTTTAGGTGGATTTAAAAATGAAAGTTTTACTAGCACCAGAACTCTGCATTTATCAGCTCTCAGGACATGTCATGTATATTACCTAGCTCAGCTTACAAATACACAAGCTGCCTTCTGTATCACAGTGCTTTTTCTCATGAAGGTCTCCTCTGTGTTTTATTCCTACTGTCTAGTAGGTATTTAAGAACTAATCTGGACTTGCATGTAAATAACCATAACAAAAATTAATATATCTTAAGAAAATTAAACTGAAAACAAGTCCTACACTTTCAGCTAACCATAAATAGTATCTTTGTTCCCTATCTATTTTAAGCAAACCGCCCTTCTCTCAACCAGTTACACTGTTAAATTAGTCATTCTTTAACCTATCTTGAACTAAAAGGTTGACATATATGTGACTTAGGAAATATGTCAAAAACTGTTTTATTCTAAAGAGTGTAAAAATGAACAAAAGCTAGAATACAATAGAATAGAAAGACATTAGAAATGTAAATTTCCCTCCTGCTGGGAGCAGCAATATTCGACACGAGAGTTGCAGTCCCCTCTTCCCCCAGTTCTTGACTATAATCGGGAGGGTGGTGGAAATAGTTCAGAAGCCTAAAGTGTGCTGAGCTGGCTTTTTGAAGAACAGCTAACAGTTACGAACAACGGAAGCACAGGCATAGAGCCAACAATGGTTTGAAATGGCAGTTCTGGAGAGCATACAATGTAGTCCGCATGAGGGAAAGGAGGAAACCTTTCCAGTGGAAAAATTGTTCAACACTTGTATACTGCAGCGTGTTTTGTATGTCTGTCTGAAATGGCAACGACTGGCCATTCTGATAAGTAAGATGCTGAAGAAAGGAACCATTCATCTCATCAATTTGTTAATCCATATATTTCTGCACTCCTTTTTAGTCAGTAAAAAAATGCTGGTTAAGATAATTGTGTAATTAAGTAAAATGGTTTTCCGTACACTTTGAAAGAACAATATCTCTGCATATCTTATTAAACCCTTTCTCATTTAAATGCAGATATGATGTAGTATAAGATGCCGAATGGTTTTGCTCTTGCCCACTGGGTATCCTTCTTCTAGCCTGTGTACGGTGTGCAAGAACACACGAGCTCTAAGGCTGCGATCAGGCCTCCAAGAGCTTTCAAGTACACAAACCACTTCTGTTACTTGACACTATTCCATATTAGTGTTTTATCTAATTTGTCTAGGCTTATGCATGGAGGATGTACTTAATTTCTCCGATAGGAACAAAAAAATAGTTAATTTATTGAGTTAGTATTATCTTATTGGAAATTAAAGTCTAAAGACATAATAGTTCTAAGGTAAGCCTGACATTGATTTCTTGATCAGACTTAATACACTGAGATTGTATCAGTGGTTTCAAAGCAGTGGTAAAAATAAAATACTGGCTTTTAATGATCTCAGGTGACTGGTAACGATTCTCTACATTTATGATTTTATAATATAAAATTGTTCTATAAATACATGTTACAGCAATATATTATTATCATGACTTAGGATACCTTCCTATGTTTAGCATTCAGATTCCAATCATTATATTTCTGGTTTCTATAATGACTTGAATTTAATACTAGATTTTTTCTGTTGAAGTTAATCCTTCCTTTTCACTGAAAAGAAAAAAAAAAGGGGGTGAAACAGAAAGAATACAGTGGCACAAATAATGTTTTCTTGTGATATAAAACTGATACATCTTACTCTCAAAAGCAAACCATCTGTTGGGATAACGAGTGTAAAGGGAAAGAGGCTCAGTTATGACTGGCATAGCCATCAGCCACAGACTTGCTGTCCAAGCTGACTAAAATGAATATATTCAAAATCTGGAACCCCACCTAAACAGGGATATTGAAGGTATTACTACTCATTAATTACCTCTTTAATTAAATCTTGTCCTTCTTTATAATTATAAAAAATATTTCAAAGAATAATGTAATTTTAGAGGTGCAAGCACTGATGGTGCTGTAAGAAGGATAAAAGTTTCTGGAAGAATGTTTCATATTTACACACATTTGTTATTTACCAATGTGAATAAAATGTATTATGTTGTTAGGAATTAAGTTTAGCAGCTTACATATTTATTACATTATTTTATTCAGTTGTATATATATTTTTATCACACACAACTGTTCTCCCACTCATCTCAAAAAACCTATCCATCAGGTCATGTGCTCTACACACAGTGTAGCATATAAATTGATTGATCTCCAGCCAAATATAATACTAAATATTGTTAAGTTGCATTGAATATATCAAAAAAAGTACACAGGTACAAAGACAATTGTTGTCACAAATTTCACTTTGAGATATTTTTCATTTAATCACATTAATTGCACTGTATTGTTCCTATACGTCATTGTGTTTTTTATATAAATGCACACACACATGCATAAAAGATAGAAATCAATATATGCATAATTATCCCATTTGAAGAACTATATTCCACGTTAATTGGACAAAGTGCCATTTTGACAAATCTTGATTTCCCAGGGTGTTTAGATTTTCTTTAGTGCAATTCTCTACTAAACAGATGACATTTAATAAAGCAGCAAATCACTATTCATCTGAATGAGCCTAAACAAACCTATTATACATTATAGTGTATAGGCACTCAACTGTTTTTTCATTTGTTTTTCTTTCAAAACAGACCTGCCAGAACCCCAAAATCCTGAACATCTCACTGGGAGCAGGACAAACAATATTTGAAAAAGGAAACCCCTCTCCACATCATCCATTTTAAGAAGAGGTGACCCCTTAAAGGCGAGTTGAAGTCTGTCATAATGTAAGCCACAGTATAATGGCCACCCTTTTCCTTTTTTTTTTGATGTGTATTTCCTTGTTTCTCCAGTTACATGCAGAATCAACAAAAAAATCATAGTCAGAGCCTCATCCAGTGTATACTGAGTAAGGCTATATCTCTCTTGTTAAGGCTGCACCAGTAAAATCAGAAATGCAAATATTCCAGGTGCTTAAAATGTACGAAGAGATCACACAGAATTTGTAGTGAAGCTATTGTGAGTTTGTCCTGTGAATCTTAAACTGCAACAGGAGTTTATAATTATGATGTCTCCCTGTGTAACTTTTCAAATCCAGAACTGAGAATGTTCTGCATATATTAACTTGCTTTTGGCCGAAGCGGACAAGGAGAAACCCATTTTGCTGTGTTACACTTAAAAGTATACTCTAATATATACGGTATATTTTCAAGATACCATCTTGAAAAGAAAATGCAGATAATTAAATGATCACAAACTGTAGTGCAATTAGAAGACTTTGATGAAAGATGTGATTTAAGTAATACAAGTTTTAATGGTAAAAAGAGCAGTTCTCCACTCAAATGCATATTAATCATCACAGTATGTGTGCTTTGTCGGCTGCTGATAAACTTATTATTTCTTTCTTTCTTCTGTTCACTCTGAATAAACATCTATTCCCAGATGCCACCCGTAGCACTGAGTGGAGAGAATGAGTCCTTCTATAGTCTGATGGAATGGCATCCTGTACCCAGCCTAGATATCAGTAGTATCCTTTCTTAAAATATAGTTTCTAGTGGCAAAGGGTTGAATAATGCTTGGGACCAGTAGACAAAGCTCAGAAATTTATTGTTATGGTGACTGCATTTGAGTGCAGACTTTAAACCTTCTCCCTTTCCCACAGGATCCCTTATTTATTTATTTTTATGTTAAAATGTGCTAAGCAAAAGAATTTTTGTTATTACTGGTATTTCGGGACTAGCTAGAAGTCTCAGAGCAGGGTGTCTTCATAAGAAGGAGTGTCCTTGCTAGGAGGCAGGACTCATGAGTGGAGGTGCAGTTGTATGCTAGTGCACTTAAGTGCTTTTAGCAGAAAGGCTGGTCTGAAACCACCAAGCTGGAACAGATACAACACAGACCTGATCTGTAGATTTTTCTCCCAAATCTTGAATGCTTGGCTGCCGTGCTTTTGCATTTAGACAAAACACCGAGGTTCCATTCTGTCCAGTATTGTCATGTGACTATGAGGAGGATTTCAGTCATCTGCAGACAATTCTCTAAAAACAGTATTGTTTTTTCCTCTACACATTTTACACAATTTCTGAAATTAAATATTACTTCTCTTTTTTTTACTAGCTGTTCAAAGGATGGTTTTGAAGTAACATCTCAGTCAATAGTATGTGTTTGAAAGTAAGTGTTCCATAGGAATGCAAAAAAAAATATTTATTAACCTCCCATAACAACCAAATTGTCTTAGATCTGGGGGCTTATATTGTAGCCATTACACTATATCAGAAAACAGTCTTAGCTGTGGGGAAAAGACAGAGACATCTGCAGTCTAATACAAGTAACAGAATTAAACACAATGGGAACATAAAGAAACTGGTAAAAATTATGCTGCTGTATGGCTCAGTGGAACTAAATGTTGCATAACATGTTTTTTGTTTTTTATTTTTGCAGTGCTTCACCATTCAAATTAATTAAAGAATCTTCCAGAATGAGGTGCAGTGTTACTTTGGAAAATATTGCTTTAGCAAGCTGTAATGGGCAACTCGGCATACTTCTGTAAAATAAGTCTGTAAACTTGTACCAATTATAGTTGCTATGCTATAAATGAATTTTTAAAGTTCCTTATTTCTAAAAGCCATTTTAATTCCCCCCATCATTAATGCTTTTGCACGCAGTTATAGTAGCACATCACTGAAGTACATTTCAGTTTGTTATCAAAGGTTATGAAGAAACAGAAACAGATGATGAAATTTCACACTGATTTTCTTTTTCAATACACAGTGGAAAGAAGCTATCTTATTTCAGTCTACCCATCAGAAGAAAAGGCATTAAAGTCACCACACAGCATCATATCTGTAGCTGATGCACACATCCATTTCACTGAAGATACAGCTAAAGATCTGACTCCAAAATTTAGGTTGTGCTGATTTCTAATCATTAGAGATTATATATACATACATCATGTGGATGAAGTTGTACTTAAGAAAACATCTTGACTCAGTAGCACAAGGGAGCAGATCAAGTTTCGGTAGCCATTTGGCATCTATTAATAGAAGAGTAATATGCCACTGCAATTTCACCTGAACTGTGATAAGTAAGGTATTGTATCATCTAAAGATTTTGTTCCAGTGAAGAAATAAATTGTAGCTTTCATGAGGGGAAGATTCTTTGCTAATTTAGATTGCCAAAGAATCTTTCAATCTACTGCACTAAGGATGTCTTACATCAACTGAAGATCAGCTATCAGATTCATACTGGCGTCTCTACCCCATTCGAGGTGGGGCACATGTAGGGGAAAAAGTAATGGGAAAAAAAAAACAAACCTACAATTTCTGGACTGGATTCACAGACGTCTGCTTACCTCAGAAAATTGTAATATCTCACTAAAGAGAGGCTTGCACCGTAAATAATCAAGAGGAAAAGAGATAGTCATAAGCATTTCAGCATGATTCATTCAAGCATTCTTAAGTGACTACCCACAAATATTGTGTAAAGAAGCAGAAAAGGAAAGGCCACTTGGTCTGAAATATGCTCAAAGGAATATTTGTGAGCGTGAAAGGTTTGCACTGCATTAGAATTAAGGGACTTTATGATTTACTTTTTAGAAGCTGCAATTTCTTTTTCTTGAGATGTGGGTAAGGTATTTAACAGCACATTTTGGGTAGTAACTCTTTTTTTGTAGTTGGGACACTAAGGACAGATTAAAAATTCTCAAAGGCCAGCATGGTGGCCAACATTGAACCTAGAGTTCCTTTTGTGTCTCAAACTACCACCATATTACCAAAGTTGAAATGACTGAATGAATAACGAATTTTAAAGAACTTTTGTTAGTTGTTCGTTCACAGAAAGGAGCTTTCACTTGTCATTTAGGATGATGTTGATAAACTTCTCACTAGAAATAGTATTTGATACTCTATGCGTGACCCCTTTCATAGAGCTGTCTGCCAACAGGTATAGGGACTCTGCTCAGCCAGCCAGGCAGTGTGACCTCCATATCCGAACTGTTGAAAATGTGAGCATTAACTTACTCTGTGGTTTCTTCTTACTAAGGTTTATGTAAAGGTTAAGCTGAGAATTGTCATACTTGAGTGACAAAAGTCTTATGGAAAATTTATCTCCCTAGACATTTAAAAGTTAGATATCTACATCTAAACTGGTCATCAGGAGCTGCTTTCTTTGACTAACTGAGAGGGCTCATGTCCTGGTTTCAGCTGGGATAGAGTTAATTTTCTTCCTAGTACCTGGTACAGTGCTGTGGTTTGGATTTAGTGTGAGAATAATGCTGATAACACGCTGATGTTTTAGTTGTTGCCAAGTAGTTCCTGTACTAAATCAAGGACTTTCCAGCTCCTTGGGAGGGGGCATGGCCAGGACAGCTGACCCACCCTGCCCCAAGGGCTATTCCATACCATACGGCGTCACCCTCAGTATAGAAACTGGGGGAGTTGGCCGGGGGGCAGCGATCGCTGCTCGGGGACGGGCTGGGCAATGGTCAGCGGGTGGGGAGCTGTTGCATCACTTGTTTTTCCTGGGTTTTGATTCTCTCTTTCTCTCTCTCTCTCATTTTTTTTTTTTCCTTTTCCTTACAGTTGTATTATTATTAACTACTATTACTATATTATTATTATTATTATTATTATTATTAATTTAAATTACTAAACTATCTTATCTCAGACCACAAGTTTTCTTACTTTTGCTCTTCAGATTCTCTCCCCCATGCCACCGGTGGGGGGGAGAGTAAGCAAGTGGCTGTNTGGACTGGATTCACAGACGTCTGCTTACCTCAGAAAATTGTAATATCTCACTAAAGAGAGGCTTGCACCGTAAATAATCAAGAGGAAAAGAGATAGTCATAAGCATTTCAGCATGATTCATTCAAGCATTCTTAAGTGACTACCCACAAATATTGTGTAAAGAAGCAGAAAAGGAAAGGCCACTTGGTCTGAAATATGCTCAAAGGAATATTTGTGAGCGTGAAAGGTTTGCACTGCATTAGAATTAAGGGACTTTATGATTTACTTTTTAGAAGCTGCAATTTCTTTTTCTTGAGATGTGGGTAAGGTATTTAACAGCACATTTTGGGTAGTAACTCTTTTTTTGTAGTTGGGACACTAAGGACAGATTAAAAATTCTCAAAGGCCAGCATGGTGGCCAACATTGAACCTAGAGTTCCTTTTGTGTCTCAAACTACCACCATATTACCAAAGTTGAAATGACTGAATGAATAACGAATTTTAAAGAACTTTTGTTAGTTGTTCGTTCACAGAAAGGAGCTTTCACTTGTCATTTAGGATGATGTTGATAAACTTCTCACTAGAAATAGTATTTGATACTCTATGCGTGACCCCTTTCATAGAGCTGTCTGCCAACAGGTATAGGGACTCTGCTCAGCCAGCCAGGCAGTGTGACCTCCATATCCGAACTGTTGAAAATGTGAGCATTAACTTACTCTGTGGTTTCTTCTTACTAAGGTTTATGTAAAGGTTAAGCTGAGAATTGTCATACTTGAGTGACAAAAGTCTTATGGAAAATTTATCTCCCTAGACATTTAAAAGTTAGATATCTACATCTAAACTGGTCATCAGGAGCTGCTTTCTTTGACTAACTGAGAGGGCTCATGTCCTGGTTTCAGCTGGGATAGAGTTAATTTTCTTCCTAGTACCTGGTACAGTGCTGTGGTTTGGATTTAGTGTGAGAATAATGCTGATAACACGGTGATGTTTTAGTTGTTGCCAAGTAGTTCCTGTACTAAATCAAGGGCTTTTTAGCTTCCCATGCTCTGCCAGGTGCACAAGAAGCTGGGAGGGAACGCAGGCAGGACAGCTGCCCCAAACTGACCAAAGGGCTATTCCATACCATACGGCGTCACCCTCAGTATAGAAACTGGGGGAGTTGGCCGGGGGGCAGCGATCGCTGCTCGGGGACGGGCTGGGCAATGGTCAGCGGGTGGGGAGCTGTTGCATCACTTGTTTTTCCTGGGTTTTGATTCTCTCTTTCTCTCTCTCTCTCATTTTTTTTTTTTCCTTTTCCTTACAGTTGTATTATTATTAACTACTATTACTATATTATTATTATTATTATTATTATTATTAATTTAAATTACTAAACTATCTTATCTCAGACCACAAGTTTTCTTACTTTTGCTCTTCAGATTCTCTCCCCCATGCCACCGGTGGGGGGGAGAGTAAGCAAGTGGCTGTGTGGTGCTTGTTTGCCGACTGGGGCTAAGCCACAACAGCTCATCAATGTGAAATTAATTGCCCTCAGACATGCTTATTTTCCTCTACTGACTATGACACAGAGCTAGGATGGCTGGTTTAGATGTAGGTGCCTACAGCTTAGATACCTAAGAATCATGCCTTCAACTTCATTGAACCTCAGCTTCTACTTTGTAAACTGTTGATTTTGTTGTTTTGTCTGAATCTTTCTTTAAATGTATTTATTTATCATTTAAATAATTATTTGCTAAAATGCTGCCTTCAGCCTTTTATGAAAATTTTAGTAGAATTAAGGTTCTATACAATTCTGTATTTCTTTTTTACTGCTCTGGCCATGTTATCTGAAGGATGTATTGCTAATTTTTCATCCACTGGAAGCTCATTAGCACGACAAAATACTAGAACAACAAAACCTACCATGGCATCACAGCTGTGGAAGAGGAATTTAGCTTTTGCATTGTTTCTGAATATTTTCAAGCACATCTATATTTCCAGGGTGAGGAAAGTAGGAACTGGTTTCTCAGCACTTCTCATGCAGTCAGACTTTTTGTATGGCATCCTTCCCTACCTCCACTTGCTGATTTCACCAATAAAGACAAATGCCATTCAGAAGACCAGATAAGGATTGGTACAAAATTTTTGAATACTTTACATTAATACTAGTACTTGTGATAATGCATCAAGTAAATCTTAGCTAAAGCAAAGGTCTGGTTTTTGCTCTTCTCAGAAATGGAAGCACAGAATATATCTATATATCTTCTTGATTGAAGGAATTACTTGAATCGCTTCTTTCCTCTCAATGTCTTTCAGTAGTAGGGTACCATTCAGCAGTGAAGTTAAGATGGGAGAGCGTTGCACTTCTGGTCCCTTCTCAGCCCAACAGTTGGCTGTTGTCTCTCTTGATTTATCTCCTTTTAGTGAATATTTATTTCAGTGCTTTCTTAGTAAAATTGGTTGTGACTGAAGGGTGCTAGAGCTCTGTGTCATACCATTATAGGCCTGTGTCTATGTAGTAAAATTAGCTGATTTAGCAGTATTTACTGCTAAATTTACTGATAAGCAGTATTACTGATACTGCTATCCCTGTTGTCTTTGGTGGACTAAATATGGAACTTTGAAGTGTGTAGGACTTTTTACACTTTGTACACTGCTCTACTCAGGATTCAGGGCACTGGAGTTATGCAGCTAGCACAAGGCTCACTGCTTCTGCACTGTAATTTCCATTTGGTCACCAGTTATCGAGTTTGGGATTGTGAGATTCGGTGAGTTTCCTTGAGATCATCCCAAACTCCTTAACACTGATGTGTAATGCTCCACAAAGCTATGAAATAATCTTCCTCAAAGCTGATGTGCAAGGGTGAACAAGTTAATGTGTATCAAAGCAAGCATGCATTTTATGAATCGTTCACTTGTAATCTATGTCATATACAAAACAGTCCAGCTACAAGCCTTATCAGGATTCCCTTTCTATCATGAAAAGGTCAACTTGCCGTGCTTTCTTGGGCAACCTGTAAAAGAACATCACTAGCAGAGAATCTGTAACATAAACCTTAGAGAAGATCAGCTGTTGTTTATTCGTATTCCACGGCCATTACTCTCTTAGCTACAGCTCTTAGTTTTCACAGGTACTGTTTCTAAAACATGTTCATTGAATGTAATGACTAACTCCCCTAGCGTAACTTTTTTTGAAAGAAAACTCAACCCACAGAATCCATAAGCGCACCACAGAGTTTTTGTTTTTCTTAATGAACTGGAATTACAAGTCTTCAGGGGTAGAGAATGAGAACAAAATGTCTTGAAAGGAGAGGCCTTTTGGGTGAAATTGAAAATAATTTATTTATGTATGAATGCGTGCCATGTTGTATAATCCCAGAATTACAGAACAAATATATGAAGAAAAAACTATACTGTAACGTATACTTATGCTGTATGGTATGTTACATGCAAAAAAGACTAGAATATTAACTTTTTTTATTCATCTTGCCTAGTCAACATCTTACCCATATGTTGTCCATTTGCTCACTAATCAGTGTCTAGTGTCATTTATCTTCATTTATTTAAGTTGGCTGAACAATGCAACATTGTTCATTGTAATCTTTCTGGCAATCTCTGTTTGACATTGTTCATTATTGTTTGCCTTTCATCATGTCACCATTTCAAGCTGACATTGTTTATCTTTGCTGGCCATACATTTATCTGGCAATTGTTGTCTAGTATCATTAGTCTTGGTTCACTCCTGTTCACTTGGCAATCATTAGCTGACAGAGTTCACTTCTGGTGGGTCAACTGTCATAATTCAGTGCTAAAATGAGTAGGAGCAAATTGAAAGTTTCAGAAATTTAAACTGGAAGGCCAGACTCACGAAAGGGCTCGGAAAGCATTGTTCTACCAAAAAGAGAGAAGCTGAGGCCCTAGATATGGTTGGAGTTTACATATGTGTCTCATGGACATTTGTATGTTCACACATACAGATGTAAAGCATAATGTGTTGGTTATGACTCTGTTTAACTTTCAGCCCTCAAGGTGTTTTGCTAAGTCCAGTGTGAATATTTACATACCTACCTATCTGAATCAGGGCCTTTGAATATAGGCCCATGTTGAAAGAGCTAATAATTTTACTAGCTGGGGACTATGAGAATGAAGGAAAAAAAAAAAAAAAAAAAAGGATAAAGGTACCTTGCACCAAACAGACACAACTTAAACATAGAGATGTATTTTCTTTTCTCTCTGGACTTTCAATGTTATGTATACTTTTCATGATGAGAATGTGTCTATTAGTGGGATCTTTTTTTAAAGTAATTGAAACAAGCCAAGTTTGTTCCTCAGAAAGCTAGAGTCTCCAATGTCTGCAATTTTGTTTATATTAAAAAAAAAAAAAAATTCAGGACTGTAACATCGCTTTTTGTTGTTGTTGTTTGAAATTCTTTTGGCAACTGCTTTAGTTTTTCCACCTTAGAAATTGAATGTTGTCAATACCTTGGAAAAAGCCATTATTTAGGAGATTTCAGACAGGATTTTGTATCTTCAAAGTAATTTGAAATTACTTTGTATCAGTTGTAGTGACTACTGTTGGATAAGAAAGACCTGGAGGCCAACATATTTCAGAAATGTCCTTGTTTTATTACATAAGAAGTAAAAATTATATATAGCTAATCATACTGAGTTTATACAAATTCTGTATGCAAGTCAAAAACACCTGCTGCCAGTCTTCTTTGGAAATGATTCTGAATCCAAACCCAAGCCAGAGTCCTGACATTTAACTACATCCAAACATGTGCTGAATGTGGGAAAACCACTGTATGAAGGTTGAGCTATGTCTTGGCAAGGTAACAATTACACTGTAGTTAACAAAAACCTTTTGCTATTTGAATATGTATAATAGAAATTTCCTGGTTGGCATCCAGTTTTCTCTCTCCGAATTGTCAGAAAAGTGCTAAATGAAGTGGCTCCAAAATCTTGGAACTGTAAACTGTACCTCATCTCTGTAAAACAAAGACTAGCTGACCTCCATTTCTTTGAGGTTACTCCCAAGATGAAGTTGATGACAAGTCACAAAGCCTTAGCTGAGCTATGTTAACAACTTTGTGTATCTTTAAACCATGACAAATAGTGTCAATTACTTCATCTTAGCTACGGTGAGAAGTAGAGTAAGTTTTCTCATGTTTCATGTGGAATAAAACAGAACACAAAGGCATCCATCGTTGAGGAGCTTATGTGTGTTATCCTTTTAAAAGGTGCAACATATGACAATTTGAACTTTGTTGTTATTTGCTTGAGCATTGTTATTTAACACCAAATAATACATGTGTCATGTGTTGAACTGTCTGTCCAATTTTTGGTATAATTATTTTTTTTCTGTAGTATCCCAGAAATACAGATCAATATTTCTTCTTCAGAAATAAAAGGCCTTTTCTGGGGGGGGGGTGTGTATACTGAATACTTGCTGCAGACTTTGTATTTTATACATCATTCTAAATACAACTAAGCAGACTTGGAAGAACTGAAAATAATGGATAGACTTGATTACTTTTCAAATGTCAGATGCCATTTCTAATCTACAGTTAAACACAGTTCATATTGTTAATTTGTTCTGTAACTAAATCTGAACAGTTGGTAGAAAATTTAGAAAGTTTCAGACACAAAAAACTTCACCTTTCTCTGAAAGAAAAAAAAAAAAATCCGTAAAGATCTGTGTATACAACTGTGTCCAAATCTTTTTATCCAGCCTTTTATTTAATTTAAGAGAACAAGTTTTTTCTTGAATATAACAATGCACATTTCCTTTCTAATATAAAGTATTCTGATTTAAATCAGGGTTCTGCGATTATACTTTTGTTTATGTTTGACCAGGTAATACAATGATTTTAGAGACTGAATCCAAATTCATGCTAATATTGAAAAATGAATCCATTTTCTTCATATATATTCATTTTAAGGTAAGCATCATATCTCTTGAGTCAATCTGTCATTTCTACCACAATGGAAGCCCCTGACTGCTTTTCTTGCAAGCGTGCTGAATGATGCTGGAACTAGCCCTGCATCTGCTGGTACAACCTTAGCTAAAACATTGTTTTTAATTCCAGAAATAACTGGAGATACCGCTTTAATTATCTGTATTTATACATAGTAATAAATTCATTCTCATGTTCTGCAGGCAGCAAGTGTATAGAAGATGTAAAAGAAAAAAAAATATTTAAATGTCAGAAAATGATCAATAAGTTGAACACAATTTCACGGAATATCTTCAGAGTCCATTAATCAGTAAGTTAGCCTTTGTGACAGATGCAGTCATATGAGATTAAAAAAAAAGAAATTGTATTGGTTGATATTTTATGTCCTTTACACTAAAAAGTGCACTAAAGGTTACTGAATAACAAATACCTCAATGTCCACAAAGTAATAGTGTCAGGAACTCTGGGCTCATCACAGAGTAAACTTTATTCTTTTATAAACTTATTCAGTTCCCACATCATTTTAAAAACTTCTATTCTCTAGCAAAGATTAAGTTCATAGCTGTGAATGGCTCAAGATAGTCTACACTGCAGAAACAAGGTTGTCTGAATTTCCTGATCCTAAAAATCTTTGCAGGAAAGAATGTTTGGAGGATACGTAGACACCTGTTGAGCAGGTATGAGAGCTATGTATTAGTGCTGCATACACATGGCCAGCTGAGTGATCAGAGGAATCTCTTTTTAAAAAAAGAAGCTAATATTTTGCTCATGAGTTTCTCTTAACACAGCCAGTTAAAAGACTAGATTGTCTGACGCCTGTCGTTGTGTTCACTTGTGTTGCCTAAGCAATTTATCCTCTTCACGTAGTCTCCTTAATGGTAAAGGTCAGGATAGTTAGTGGGACTTAGTCCCCAGGGAATCAGGTGGAGCTCCTGCAAGAGTGAGCCTTCCTGCCTCTGGCTTAATATTTGTGATAATTTCAATGTCTTCCACTGCACCCGCAACAATACTTCGTATTGTTTCCTTATCCTTTATATGCAGGGACCTCCTCACAGGGCTTCGTTGTGTACAACTGTCACTACAGCTAAATAACTGTCGTCCCGGGATTACCTCGATGCTTTGATCTGTCATTGAAGGCAAGTGCATCGTATGTTTGGTACTGCAAGTAATGATATTCACAGTCTCTCAAGGCAAGAGGAAACATAACTTCGTTCAGCAGAACAACAAAAGTAGGTCATCATGCTAGTTTTGCTTTTATGTCACATTAGCTATTTCCCTTCGCTAGTACGCTTCACATTTCCTTGTAATAAACATCCTTCAAGTGTGAGCAGTAGCAACTGTTGGAATGAATTTTTTTCTTCACTTAGGTGAAGCTCACTTCAATTTTGTTAGAGTGGAAGTTGCTGATGTGCGCGTAAGTCCACTCCTTGTTTAAAATCATTTGATGTCCTGATTGTGGGTATGCTGAGCGCTGCAGTAGGCCCTGCATTCTTTTAATTTCATTACAGCTAACGCGCAGGAAAACTGCACAGCTTTTACCGTGGTGGTTTCTGCTGACAATTCTGTGATCCTGCCTGTGAAAGACGGTGTAAACAAAATGTTGTGTATGGGGTAAACAAATGGATAAGACAAAACATGTCATGCCTCATAGCTTGGAGGTTCGGTACCCAGGAGACATTTCTTTCGCATGCAATGGAAACTTCAAAGAAGAGTTTGCAATTTAAAAGTTAATGCAATACAACTTATAATGGTTCGGCAACGATAGTACCTTTCTGATTGAACCCAGATAGTTGTGATGACACTCGTATGTTACTGAAATGAGAATAACATTGTATTTGTTAATGAAATAAGTTTTGTCCTTCTCCTACCATCTATAAAATCAGTATTTGATCCTAAACCTCTTAGAGTCAGTGACGGTGTTCCTGTTCCTTTGGTATGCTTTGAATTACACCCAGCTAAAAACCCCTTTAAATTATATTAACAAAATCCAAACTCATTTCTCAAAAGCATAGATGGTAACAGATGACCAATTTTATCAGTATATAAAGAAATTAGGGCAGTTTTTCTCATTAGTTCTACCAAGGCTGTTAATTCTGTATCGTCATAATAATTCTCTATCTTCTAGTTCTTGTTAGTAACTTCTTTTCTTTTTTTTTTTT
>VZTL01008239.1:49281-72753 GCA_013400535.1 Scopus umbretta
TTTTTTTTTTTTTCCTTTTTTTTCTTACTACTACAGAGATTGCATGACTATGTAATATTGTTGCCATAGTGAATGTTGTCTGATATCAAGGGGCTGACAATCAGGAGGAGTTATGAAACTAAATGATGTGCTGTTCATATCATTCATCAAAACAGTTATTACTAGGGGAACAGGATGGTATGTGCTGGAATTTTGATTGTGAAATGAAAATAATTCTGTCCCAAAACTAAAAATGGTTTTCTGTTATAACTGTGTGTGTGTGTATATATATATATGTAAAAATTAAGAAAACCAGATTTTTTAACATTTCTTTCACAGTATTCTCAGATTTTTTTCTTAACTATGTTCATGCTGTCACACTGATCTAGTTAAAGCGTATAAGCGATATTCTAATTAGCAGACAGCACTTGGCCACTTATGTCAATTGACATTTATTAGCTGAGGAAAGACAGGAGAGACATAAAAGGTTTTCATCCCTCTGGGGGAATCAGCCAGCCATGGTCCGTCTCTTATCTAGGCACAATAGAAAAAAAATGAGTGAAAAGGAGGAATTAGTTGTGGTGCTTAGTTTTGAATACCTTAACTGAAATGTTCAAACTAACTATGGGTATAATATTGCAGCCTGGGAGGACTTTTGTTTTCCTGCATAACAAGGTTGATGTAGGAGGACTGAAGAGAAAGAAGCTGTGCCTAAAAACTCATCATGTGAAGGGGAAGATAGGGAGACATTCCAGGATCTTAGCTCCTTTTCTGGAAAGGGAAAATCTCATCATTTTCATTCAACATTGCAACTTACAGTACCTTTCCATTAAGTAATATGTGCAGTATTTAGGAAGGGTTATAGCTAGCTATTTCAGTAAAGAAACCTAATTCTGGTCTTACTTCTCATCATGTATGATTATTCAGTATATAAAAGAAATCAGCATGTATGGTCTTGCATTACTATTAGTCATTTAGGCAGAAGGAATACAAACTATGCGGGAAAAGACAGAAAAAGGAGTTATTCTCTTTCCTCCTTCCCCCAAAATGATATACCTGCAGACTTCACAGTCTTTGAAGTTCATACTTCCCTGATGTTTCTGCAGCTAATTCACTGTAATGCTACCCAGAGTCCACATGATTACAAACGTAAGTAGGGCTCCATTCTCCTCTTGAGTTACTGATTAGATATTAATTTTGTAGTAAAGTGGAAATTATTAACCTCTGATGTTGACAGATCTCAGTCCTCAGTTTGACTATGTATACAGTAAAATTTTCTTTCGCTGTGTTTGATCAGTTCACATTAGTGCCTTGAAACAATCAATATCACACTGTGTTTAAAATTGTCTTTTAAGGGACACAAAGTAGTCAGGTGGAAAAAATCTCAAGAGACCAGCATGAAACTAATAAGATTTACTAATAGCTTTTGCTTTCATAATTTGAAGCAAAACCAAGAGGTAGACTCTGAATAGCTAGACTTTTAATTGGATATTGATCTAAACAAATATTCTCTTTCTAAGTACCTGTTAAAATCAGTTACCGCTATTTGTTAGGACACGTTATATTTATCCTTATTTCTGTAGAAGTGGTACTGCTGTTCTAAGTTATATAAAGATGCATTAGCAATGCGCTTTTACCAGACCTATTAAATTCACTTTGCTTTGATTTACTCAGTATAGCCTGAGTATAGACTGAGTATTCTATACAGCTGCAGAAAGAGGAGTACTGAAAATAATGTAATTATCACCATTTATGCTACTATTTAGTTTGTTAATTTGCATGGAACTGTGGTTTATGGCGCACTTGTGCTGTATCCACTTTTAAACATGCCTTATATATGGCTTAATACAATTTACCCTCCAGTTTCACTAAAAGATTCTGCTTTCATTGGCATTTTCTGGTTTTGATTTTCCTTGCTTGTTTTTCACTGTTGTAGCGAGACAACACAGCATTATTCCAGAAGTTGTATATCATTCTTTTTCCAGACAGACTCCCTTCAAGTTAAAATGATATAGTCACACAGGCAGAGCTGGGCAAAGCAGACAGAACATACCAGTGACCTTTTTTTTTTTCCTTTGCCAAGTTTCTTAAGAATTAAAGAAAGAAAGAAACAAACAAAAACCCCCAAACCCAAAAATGAAACCTAGAAAACTATTGAATTAAATAAATTACTTCCTAGAAGGATTAATGGAATGTGATGATAAAAAGAAATCCTTATGGATTTGGCTTTGGTTCTTTATGGTATAAATCAAGATGACATCTTTCAAATCAAATCCGTCTAATAATTTGGACTTTTGTGGTTAATACTTATTCTGACCTATTCACCCCTGATTTTATTTATCCCTAAAAATTTTTAGAATAGAAACATGATACTTTGAGAGGTAAAATAGCATAGAAGTACAGTAGATGCAGTTATATCTCTTTTAAGCAGACTTCTACAGGACAGACTTGTCCCTTCTTTGAGGTTACACCATTATAAGGGTCTTTTAAAAGTGTAGCTTAGGCCCTAAACTATATCTGTATTAAATAAATAAATAAAAAGCATTAAAACTGATAGCTTGATTTTACTCAATAAGAAAATTAAACAAATTAATAGTGATTGTATCAGTTCAGGGAAATTAAGAAACTGGCTGCAACTTGAGCCTTAAGCTATGGAAATATTGAGCCCAGATTAATTTGGCAATAACATATTAGGCTACTGTGATTGTGAAAATTGCCCAATGAAAGCAAAAGTTACGGTTAAACTTGCAAATATTCAAAGTTCTCTCTCTGTTCTTCTCAAAGACCCATTTTTATTAAACTTCCAGCAACTTAATTATATTTGAATCTTTTACTTTTCCATGAAATTTGCGAAATCTGCCAGTGGGTTTGAAAGTGATTGGGGTTTAGAAGGAGTCACAAATGCCTATACAGGGTGAGTGAGTGGGTAAATCAGCTCCTATAAGCTAGGCTAATAAAAAATATTCTGATGCACTCCAGTATAATCCACAGCACGGGAAGAACAGAGGGGAGTCTGGTGTGAGGCGGCCACTCTTCAGCCTTTTGCCAAATGCTGAAGTTTTTTTGCCAAAAACTTCTGGGTTGACTGAGAGAAAGAAAACTCTTAGAGTTCAGATCGAGAAATAAGCTAACGATGCCAGGTGAATCTTGAGCAAACTTCTAGGTAACCCTTTTGTGGTTAAAGCTCCTGGTGTGGAAGACACAGGCTGCTAGTGTGGTGGCCCAGCAGCTAGATGTGGCTTTGGAATGGCAGAGGTCTTCAAGCCAATTAAGTTTTATATTGTCGATGTCCTAGCTGCAGAAATATTTTTCAGAAGCACACAGTAACATGCTGATGTCTATCAGCAGCACAAGCTGAGACACGTGCCAGGCCTATCTCCATCTAGCTGTGTAGGAAGCTATTGCCAGAAAGGTTTGAAACTAAGAATGTGTTCATATCTTCCACTGCAAGACAGGCATGGTGTCTGACGTAATCCCAGTTTACCAGTAGACAAAGTGGATACAGGTTGTCGCAGCAACATGGGAAGGCAGCATCAAACAAGTAGTTTTCTCTTTAAAAAGAAATCTTAGTGATTTTTGTAATACTGGGATTTTAGAATAAATATATTGAAATATATGGGAGGAGGACAGAGCTGCCCTTTGTGTTTGCTACAGGTTTTTTCTGCAATATATTATTCTGTTTGTGACTAAGATGAAGAAATACCTTTGTCTCTGTTCCAGAAATGCAATTCTGTATTTTTTTGGTTCCGATCCCAGACTTTTTATGCGATAGTTATATTTAGCTTAAAATAATGGAATTTTCATGGACTGTAAAGACTTCAAAACTATGTCTATATATGTCTTGTTTATTTGTCCTTTGAACAAATATTTTCATAAAAAAAGAATAATGTGAAAATACTAGCAGTGACAGTGGCTGAAATTAGATTCAGAAGTCTGGAGAAGACCTGAAGAGATCATTTGGTCTATCTCATGCCCAGAGAGTGGTGGTGAATGGAGTTCAATCCAGTTGGCGGCTGGTCACAAGCGGTGTTCCCCAGGGCTCAGTGCTGCGGCCAGCCTTGTTTAACGTCTTTATCAATGATCTGGATGAGGAGATTGAGTGCACCCTCAGTAAGTTTGTGGATGACACCAAGCTGGGCAGGAGTATCGATCTGCTGGAAGGCATGGGGCTTGGGGAAGAGTGGCTGGAAATCTGCCTGGCAGANCCTGTTCTGAGGCAGGTTTATATAGCCATAACTCCACTTTGTTATCTCATGGATGTCTAACCTGTTCTTAAAGACCTGGAGCACTGGCAGCTCCCCAGTCTGCTCCATTGCCTCATTATTTTTTCTACAAGAAAGCTTTTTTCCTAATATCATCCTATGTTTTTTTCACTTTGATCCTATCCATTATCTCTATCAAAAGCAGCCTTATTTTTGCTCTTGAGGAAGCTTTCTGTATTTTTTATTATTATGTCATCCCCCTTTGGTCTTCTCCAATCAGTGGCTGCAACTGGTGAGTCTTTCTCTGTATATCACAAAATCTCAGATTAACAGTGACTGTGTAGTCTGTTATTACCCCAGTTGTATATTTGTATGGTTGATTATGCTTGTCTGAGTAGTTTGTCCTGTGCTTGGCTCTACTTGTTGCTCCCAGGTTTATCAGAACCTATCTCAGATTTGCTTGAATAAGCTTGACTTCTGTTAACTCTGCCCAGTGGGTGATGTCTCCCCACTGGATTTAGGCTTCTAAACACACATATTTGAATTACTGCATCGACCCATGCGCAATCTCCATATAAATTTAATACAAGCTTATACAAATTTATTACAATGTGATAAATATCTAACCACAGAGGATGATGATAAACTCACTGTCTCATTGAAGTAGGCCTATTTGGACAGGAGCCTCAATATAGTTTTTTCATTCTCCTAAAATGTTTTTTCTTTGAACTAATTTGTTTCCCCTAGCTTACAACTGCTCAAATGCCGTGATGGCTGCCAGTTGCCAACAGTACTAGCTTGCTTTTGGAGCAGCCTAGGGACACTCGTGGTCAGGGAATCCTGCCTGTGTTTCGTTTTCCCCAGGTACTTGTTGGGCCAGGAGCGGGGGGACTGACACTGGAGAACAGATGGTCTAGTTTGGTGTTGCCAGAAGATTCCTCCCCTGCTGCAGCCCTTCTATAGCTAGTTATGCAAATTCTAGAGTTTCTTTGACTTTACAAGACAGAGCAAAGGCACAATTTCAGGACAGATTAGTGGCTGTAGTTAGGTAGATCATAGTGCTGAATGTTAGAAATTAAGATCAGTGAATTATTTCTCAGTATAAAGAGGGGGGAGAAACAAGTCTGGCATTCAGCTCCTCAAAAAAGAAGGAAATAGCAATTGGTCTTCTGGCTGTTCTTTGAGAACCAGGATGTTTTGAGCCTTTGCAGAAAATAGAGGCTTTGAATTCATCTGTTATGTAGAATAACGACTAAACAGAAGGAACATATACTGAAACACAAAAGATGAGCATAGTCAGGACATTACAATAACATCCCAATTTAAATGCTTGTGAGAAGGGAAACATCTCTCCTTTCATAAATGAGACTTCCCTAGAACTTGTAAGGAAAGACTTTGTGATACTGAAGAAAGGATCAGAACAAAAGTATTTTTGAGTTTTGAGTCCATTTATTGGTAAAATTGTTGTTTTGATATTTTATAGGGCAACCCACGTGGTATTAAAAAGCTGCAGACAACTTCATTACCCATGTAAACTGTCAGAATTAATAAAACAGTGAAATTACATGAGTTCACAATAGCAGCAATTTTGGTTGACAATATTTTAAGATTTTTCTTCTCCATTAACTGAACCAGCTTTGGTATGAACTGATTTTCTTATCAAACTTTGCTTAGGAAAATTTCCGAAGTTCTCAGAAGCTGTGATCCGTCAGTACAAACTAGAGCACCACCTCCACGCAGCAGGGATGTGCAGGTTCACAATAAAAGGTTACAGTAGACAAAAAAGCAGCATGAAGAAGAAATCTTTCCTGCTGTTTCCAATCATGTTTTTGGCTATTTGCCTGGCTTCAGAAGAGACTTCTTTTTATTACTTTCTGGGAAATATTCTTTTGTCTTTTTCCCATGTGAGGTAGAAAAAGGCATTTGTGTTCCTTTTTTAGCCACTTTTCAAGTTACGGTGAAAACCAGTTTAAGTTGAATGGCTAAATGAAAAATTGTAAGTAAGCAATTATCTCCTCAGCAACTTATTCAGAAATATGCAGGAACAAGTTAAAAGAGTAAGGGAATGCACAGGATACATGCATATCACATGATACATAAATCAGCTTGATTTGAACAGAAAAAATAACACCCATCATTAAAATCTGTTTAGGCAAGTGTACGATTCATCATTTATTTTCGAGAAGATATATGCAGTTACAAAGCCCACTAGGAAATCTCCTTGGCACACAGTAGAATTGCGAGACTTCCTCTGATGTGTTCTGATTCAGAAAATATCTAGCCTACCTGATTTATCTTAAGGCACTTTAGAGAGAAGAGCTAGTAAAACTCAGGCAGGACGAAAGTTTAAAAAATGATTTGGTCAGTTATACATGCAATTCTTTCAAATTCTACCTCTTTGCTGTTCTAAGCCATTATTTTATGGAACATCTCTGCCACATATAAAGTGTTTTACACAAACACTATTGTGTAGCACCCTCATTTGACACTATCATTATTTAAATGTCTCCGGCTAAGGCATCACAATTGATTGTTATGACTAATTTTTGGTTTTATTATTGAAACGGTTAGGATAACTCAACATACAGAACCTTCAAGTCCTACCTCATTTCCAGTTAAAAGACAAATAAAAATTAGAAAGATCTTGTAACTTTGGAGAGGACTTAATTTTTAAAAGTCAGCTTGAAGTACTACACAGAGGAAAGCTGCACAGGAGGACTCACATCTTTGCAGAGTTGGGTTAGGGTACCCAAGGGATTTCCATGCTTCTATTTAATAATGAAAAATGTTTCTCAAGTGAAGAGACTGTGTTTTCCAAACATAGATCAGGGCATCTGTACATGCCTTGATGATCTTGGTCCTCATGATTGGATGACCACAATTACTGACTATAAAACCCCCCCCAAACCAGAAACACTCCCTCCTCTCTCTCCCTCTATATTCACTGTAGGAAGCTACATGCTTTAAACAGATGAATTTATAATGAAACATGAAATATGGCTCAGAAAACAACCTGAGCCGGGGATCACAAGTTTAGACTGTGCCCTTTGAAAGAAAGGAAATTCTCATGAAATTTAATGCGTATTTTAGTTCAACAACAACATATGGAACTGTGCCTAGGAATAAACACCGCTGAATTGTGTTAAACCGTATCTTCTACTACTCAGCAAGTTATAGGATGCCATTTAATCAGGAGGACATGGAAGAAGGCTGTTTAATAGATTATCTTGATAGATTAGCCACCACAGACATGGTAAGAATAGAATTATGCACAGAATAGATCTATTAAAATTTCTGTGCAAAACAAGGAAAACAATACACCAAAAAATACAAATGACATAAATTTTCTTATATTACTTATAGGTGAAATAATAGCTATAAATTATATCCATGGGACATAGATAATCTGTCGACAAATTAAATATATTCAGTAATGGCTGTCACATGAACTTTAGAGATAGAATTTTGGAAGTATTAGGTGTAAACAGTCCGTGCAACTTCACTCCTGAATTGTTACTGTTATACTTCATTACATTTCTGCTGCTTTAAGTGATATAAAGCTAGCCTACTGCTGATGATTTAGTATAATACTACCCCTTAATTGGTCCAAAAGACTTAAGTCATGAATGTCTTTGTTAAAGTATTTGTATACCTGAAGTTAGATTTATGAGACTACAATTTTCAGAAGATCCTAGCATGCAAATATGTTTTATATCAACGAAAAAAGTGTGGTGTTTGAAATATGTCTGCATATATACCTCTGAGTCATCATTCTTTTGGATCATCAAGGTGGTCTGAGTCTTCCTGTTAACTTTAGTTTTGATATACAGAGAATTATTTTTTTTTTTTTTTTAGTTTAATAAGTGTCTGAACATGGTAGTTTACTTCATGTTTTTTTAAAACATAAAGCCAATTACTGAATCTTTAATCATTTAAATGTTTCACTGGAAGTCTTTCCCATAAGTCATTACTTTAGAAAATACCCTGACTACAGTGTGGTGGGGTTTTTGTACCTGGAATTGGAGAAGCTGGAAACATTTTCTTCCCCTGCAGTGCCTTTCTATCCAGAACCCTATGCATTTTTATAAACTGTACTTTGGAGTAAATAGGATAATGTCTTAACTTCTAAATGATGAGTAATGTGCCATATAGGAGAGACATGAGATAAATCTAGGCTTTTAAATAAGTGGGAATTTACGGAAGTGAATATAAATTCCATTGAGATCTAGCAAATATTGTACATTATCATGAAGGCAGGTTAGATTAAATTCTCAGGTGTCCTCTCTCAGCAGCCTTATCAATGCCAAAGGTTGTACAAAAAATAATAGTGGCCCAAGTTAGAAGTTTTAAAGCAGACATAACTGAATTCTCAAGTATTTTAATTATCAGAGAGGTTTTTTGAGAACTGACAATAACCAACAGTAATAAACTATTAAACATCTTTACACTGTTAGCCATATTTATATCTCAATGATTTATTAATTATTTGATAATAAATTGAGGTACAAATAGTGGGGTTTTATTTACAAATGGAAAAATCACTGAAGAGGAAATAAAGGTGAGAAACATGCTCATGACAGAATGTAGTATTTAGGAACATTTTTATCCTTTCAAACAAAAGTGACTGGTTATCTTGAAAAATAAATTCATCATTATGGAGAGGCACTGAATGAAGCATAACCATCCCTAACTGGCATCTTTTATAAAAATATATAAAATTTGCACGTTCCTTTAGCTCTGTGGCATGGACCTGTTGTAATCAATCAGTAAGTGTTAATGTATCCTACTTTAACAGATACCTTGATTTCTACAATGTTCTCCACAGGTGAGAAAAATCAAGTGAAAGAGATGTTGTACTCTTATGTTATGAGCTATTCAGTCTTGATTACACTGGAGCTGCAGTACTTTATTTCTGTTAAGAATTGGCTATATTTTAACTTTTTAATGCAGCACTAAAATATATGCTGATCCTTTTCCAAAGAGTTGAGCAGTGTTTTCTTTAGAAAACTGGGGGGAAAAAAAAAGATCTTTCCCCACTTTTTCATCATGTTACAGCCATTTAATTTATTTTAAGAGGCTGTAACTACAGATTGACATTTCCAGTCTAAGTCACCTCTTCTTGTTCTTGCTGGAACATGGGCCCCAGTAGGGTATAGTCATGTTTTACCATATGCTGTAGTGAGTTAGTTGGCTTACCAGTGAAAAGTTTAATGTTATTTCAATAGACAGGGATTAATTTTGCTCCTAAGACCAAATTTTTGGAGGGTGGGTTACATTCTGGGGAAGCATCACTTGCTCTATCCTTACGGACTTTCCTAGAGCAACTCAGGCTGGCCTCTGTGAGAGACGGGACTATGAGTTAGAGGGACTTTTGATCCGATCAGTCTGTTTTTCCTTATGTTTTTGAAATGCCCAAATTAACCTTGTGGGATCAGAAGAGGAAAAGCATTGTCAACACCAGATAGGCCAATCATTTATTCAAGAGCTGCTGCTTCTAGTTTTTATTTCACAGACTACAGTTCCTTTCAGTTCTTTAACAAAAAACACATCATTAAGGAACAGTATGCATAGATTCTTAGAGCAGTCTAACTTGAAAATCTTATGGCTGCTCCTGTTCTGTCTGAAAAGAGACTGACCCCTGGCCGGCCTGTAGACAATAAAGGCATAATGACGATTATTGTTCTGTGACAGAAATATATGTGTAAATGAGGCTCGGCTCATTATTAAGAAAGTGGAGAACATTAACTTCCTTATACAAAAATGAGTAGCTGGGCATGCTCCTATACCTAGCACTTTCAGAAGAAATAAGCAGTGGTCAAAATTATGTCTCTAGTATGTGTTGCTACATGTCATTTAGAGAAGATCGATTTCCACTCCTGTATTTTGCAGTGACTGCATGCAGACCTGATAAGAATAAGTTCTTAGCAAAATGAAGTGAGCAGGCTTCATGTATTGTCAAAAAGTGTCACATTAGGCAACTTTGGATATTCCTGGAAAGATCCCTCTCTCTTTTTCCTGTCATCTTTGGTGAATCCTGTCACAAATGATTGGTGACTACGTTATAATGATGTAGATTCAATAGCACCACCATGTACATACCAGTTGTCTGCGGAAGTTCTGCAAAACTGGCTTGTTTCTCATGCTATTTGTCAGTATTCCCATTTCTTCACGTTATTTGGTGAGTTATATGAATTACCTTTCTTTCTGTGTTTAAAATATATTTAGCTGTTTTCTTCCACCATCCTTTCCCAGTTTTGTAGATAGATAAATATAGATAAATATAACTCTTTCTTGAGTTTTCTACATTGCAAGTATGTTCTGATTCTCATACCAAGCAAGGCTGCATTGTGATCGGTCTTTTAATTCTGCCACATCCAGTGGAGGTCTTCTGTCACATCTTCATCTATTGCAAGTGACAAGTGGGCTGCCTTATGTGCAAAATAACCTGACGACATCATGAAATACCATAGGAAGTGTCTGGTCTTCTCTGAGGTAGTTACATTTTCTCTAGTTTTCTTCTTTTCTTTCATGCTTATGTTAGGATTATTTTGAAAGAAACCAGTGAATTTTGGTTTTTTTTCCCCCTTTCCTCAGGATGCTCAACTTCTCTTGAGCACAATCAAATCAGATCAGATATTCTCTCTTGAAAGCACTGAACACTGAACATACCTTTTCATTGTAATGTCCATCCTGGCCATCAGGAGACAAACTGTTATTTAGTATAATCAATGGAATGTAATCCAAGTTTTTAAGTAACTCCTAATTTTAGTTGTATACAAAACCTTTGAGACTTAAGTTCAGAACTCTCTAATGTATCAATGTTTTCTGTACCTTGGATCAGAGCATATAAATAATTTGTATTGACTTTAAAAATTATTAAGTTGAAGTAGAATTAGAAGCCTTCTATTATAAATGTGTTTTGAAAGAGGAATTAAAAAGGTAAACTTCTAAACCTCTTTTTTTTCTGTAAATGACCAATACTAACTCAGATGAAGAATGAAAGGATGCTTTAAACAAAATAATTCATTAATAGTTCCATGAAATTTTGCTTTGTTTATCATCACTATTATTCGTAATTTTTTTATTTCTTGTGTTCAATTTATTTGTTATTATAGTAACAGTTTAACTATTTAAATTCTTCTAAAGCTATTTAAAGCTTAAATGCATCTCTGGAATATGCCTACATTTTATAGAAAGGCTTTGTTACATATCCTGAGTTCATATGCTTTATTATACCAGTATTAGGCTGTGACTGGGGAAGACTCTTGATTGTCTCATTTCACAAAAAATGCAAGCTAAATATTCACATCATTGGTAGCTGTCTATGAGAAGTCTTGCCATATTAAGTGTCCTCTTTTGTTTAATTCCTTCTAGTGTAGCATTAAAATTCATGAACATCTATGTAAACCAAAAGTTTCCTTTCATCATTCATTAAAAATAACAAAATGCACCCAAACAACTGAAAATCTAATATCATGTTAAATCTTTTAATGCATGTATAAATACATTTACAGATATGTTCCACAAGTGTTTTTGTTTAGGGTTGATACACAAATATTTTTGCTTTTATTAAGTACAGAGGCCAGTTGAATACTGAAATACTGCAAAATAAAATGCACAGTAAAGGCAAATGAGAGGATAATTCATTAATAAACTGAGTTTGACAGTTTAATTAATGAACATTATTTCTTTACCTGAGTTAAGCCTTCCATGCATTGTCTTGTACTACTTGAAAAAGTTTTACTGGCAGATCCCAATGCTAATTTCTCATGCCCTTGGTAAATATGCATAATTCATTTTATTCTGGATCCTAACTGATTTGGCATATATGTTTGCCAAACATCTAATATGTTGTTCATAGAGATCCTACAAATAACTCCTCCCAGTTAGCATTTGTTTTAGGGGCACAAAAAACAAAAGCATGGGAATTAAAATACCATCGCTGATACTGACAGCAGGAATCTGAAAAGTCTTTTCTTTCTAGGGATTCCCAGGAAGTGTAGATCTTATCTATAGGTGCTACCTGTGACACTTGAGGCTTCTGTCTCTAAGGGCTTGTATGGTTGGAGATACTTAGCTAACTCATGTTAATTTTACTGAGGTGTCAAAGTTAATGAACATCAGTAAAACTTGTCTGGATACTCTCAGGAAAATGTAAGACTTAAGGAGAACTGAGGTGCAAAGATCTCAGTCTACTTGACTTTTGCGGGAAGCACACACTTTGAATTTTGCTTCAGGTGCTGTAATGTATTCAGCACCTTACGCTTCCAGGTGAATTGAATAAACTTCCTGCTTTGACAGACCTTCATGTTACATGTAGTAGTTCTGTTGAAATCTGACTAGTTGGAAAAGCTGTCATGAGAAGAGAAAAGGTTCTGTATTTCTGTTAGCCAAGAGACAATATCAAGTTATCTTTAATAATTATCAATAAGAGTTACTGTAGGAAGAAATGGTCTGATCAACTGAGTAGGAGTTTTGACTGACATTCAGGAAACAGAAAGTAGCATGGAGTGTTTTTTAAAAATCCCATTCTTAGTGAGTCAAGGTTTGCCTTTTCAGAATGAGTAAATAGCTGTATGTATCTTCTGTCTCTGTTTCTAAATTACTTTCTTCCCTGAAATGCAGCTCCAGTTATAGTGCCAATTTCCTATGAACCTGGATGAGAATTTTCATTTATAAATAAAACTAATAAGGTGCAACCGGTATTTAAGGCTCCTCTAAGGAAACGTTTCGTAGGTCAGTATGGTAGAAACATGTTATATGAATTCTTTCCGTTTCCCACGGCCCAGAATAATACTACTATACCGATTTCAGGATAATTCATGGTCAACCCATGCTTTTGTCACATTGAGTTCAAGCCTCTGTTCGGAATCCATCTCTGCTTTGTGTGTGCCTCCAAATCTGGAAGCTCCTTCTTTTGAGGGGCTTTAATAGGCAGCTGATTTGGCTTTATTGGAAGGGAGTCTAGCATTCCTGATCCCTTAACTGAGTCAGAGCCTTCCACACCACAGAACAGTTACAAGTGCACTGCAGATTAGAAGTACAACATTATTGTTAACAGGAGTGGTACATTAAATCCACTGTGTGCAATGATTGTACTAATAAAATGCATTACTTGGAGTTTTAAATCCTCAATCTAGAAATTCAATTAATTTCCAGGGAATCCAATTTTGAAATACAAGAACTTTGCTCATCTGCTGTCACCTTGTAAAGCTTCAGCATCTCACACTGTGGTAGAATGAATTTTGTATACAAACATGCCATGAAAATCTTGGCTTAAGATGCGTGTTTGTAATTTCTAAAGCAGGAGTGTAGCTTGTTTAAAGACAGAGTGTGAAATAAAAGTTCCGAAACCATGCACAGCCTATAAGCACCCCAGCTCCCACCACAACATCCCGTTTATCTCAGAAAGTCTGGGAGCACTCCATCCTCCATTCATTTTATGTGCAGACTCATTTCCTGAAATTTTACTTGTCTAAATGCACATTTTCATCAGTGATGTCTTATTTTACACCAAAGAATTTCTCTTAATTTTCACATAATAACTCTCTGATTTTTTTTTTGTTTCACTCCATTGCTTATACATCTGCACAAAACACACAAAGCACAGTGTATTATTCACTTAAAAGATACCCATGGACTTATAAACCTTGCTGAACCAGAACTTGAAATAGAGCCGTTCAAGCCCACTGTATTTTAGATAATTTTATTAGAATCAACTCTACTCTGTAATCATTTTGTTAGGCATGAAAGTTCTAAATATATTATAAAGCAAAATGTTTATTGCAGCTAAATAATTTTATTGGCTAGAACCTGCGAGATAACACTTATATTTGATTCAGAGAAGAAAGAAAGGCAAATTTGTTTTAACATATGAGAAGTAAAATATTTTAGACATTTAAATAAAACAGTATTCTCTTAAACAACTTCTAAGCTTTTCTATCTAATTTATAAACACCCTCAAGCAATAGTTTTAGTTTTGACATGGGAAGATGGAAGGATGGACAAAAAAAGATCCTGAGTGCTTTATTAGCTGCCTGCTATTCTTGGAATGGTAATCAATAAAAAATATTTCTCATAAAATAAATTTAATATTTCACCAGTAAAAAGTGATTATATTTTTTCTCATGACTGACCCTAATAACTCAAACTCTGAAGGCACTTGTGATGCCTATGAGTTATGAAACTTTCATACACATGAAAGAAATACAATAATCACCCTTCACTGTTGAGATATTCTATGGAACAGGTATTAAGTCAGTAAAAGGCATGAATTCTCTTGTGACCACTCCTTGGTGAGTTTACTATGCCAAAAGAAATGAGATACCTGGTTTCACTTTGCTTTTACCTCAGGGTAAGGCAATGAGAGCATTAAATAGCTGAAGTAAAATTACAGAGTCCTTCTTGTAGAGAAGATTGTGTTATAGCTACGTGATGACATTTAGAAAGGAATATTGTTTAAGGACACTACTGGACCTGTATTACCTTCTGCTCAGAAGAATAATGTGACACCACACTTACATTTATCCAGGAGATTTCTTGCCTGATTACTTTTAGTTTCAGAGTGGCCAACATTACATGCTACATTGTCTCCCAAGAACAAGGGTCTCCTGGGAATATCTGGGCATGATCCCAGACAGTGATACGTGATTTATGATACTCATATAGTAACACCATGCTCCAAAAGATCATTTGGCATCTAACGGAATGCTATTCAGTATACCGGTTATTTTGATCTCAGAGTGCAGGATACAATAAAGATCAGTGCATAAACATAAATATCTTTTTGTTTTCTAGTTGGTGCTGATTGAATGGAGTTTTCTGGTGGTTCATACACAAGCCAATAGATCGTGCCCTGAAACTTCAAGAAGGTGAGAGGACAAGGATTGTGACAAGGGTGAAGGTATGAGTCATTAGCTTACTAAATTTGTAGCACTGTTGAACTGGAGAGAGCCTTAAAAACAAGAGCTCAGTGTAGATAAAAGAAAGTTAAATTATTAGTGAGATATTTAGAAAGAATGGGCATGGCGGTTGGACAAAATGTGAGGAACGGTACTGGATCCTGTTGATAGATCTGATGATGGCTTTGGGACTGTCATGAAAGTTGTTGAGAATTACCATGATACAATATCAAGCTTTGATAGCAAGGGTGATAGCTGGTTAGAATCTGAGCAGTCTTCCATGTGCTGGATGCCCAATACGTGTCTTCCATAAAAACCATTCTGCCTCACATACCTAGCAAAACCCCTAACAAAAGTTCAAAGAGCTAGGGCTTTAAATCTAGTTTAAAGTGTTTTTTCACTTTCACCTACGGAAGTGAGAAAGCCTACTTTCTTTAGTTAAGGTAGAACTAAGCCTGTACAGAACAGATTTTTTCCTTACACCTAATGAGTTTTGCTGAATTAAGGAAGAACACTTGCATGAGATCAACCACTTCAAGATAAAAGCCTAACCAGTTCCCAATGCAGACATAGCCAAGCATTGTATTGTGACTAACAGCCTGAACAATAATGACCCGTATGAGCATTCCCCATATATGTTGTTATATTCACTTTTACTTTGAACAATTACATTCTATTTTTCCAAAAAAAGGGTAATATGATTTCACATCTCCTAGCATCTGTCAATACATTCTAGAAGAACAGATTTGTAGAGGTGGCTACAGGATTGAAATTTTATTTTCCTAAAACCTGGGGGTGGAGTGAAGTCAGGTAGAGTTTAAATCAGATACTTCAGAAATGTCCTCCAACAGCACTTAAAATTTCTTGTGCTAGAAACCTGACAAAAAAGTCACAAATAAGAAAACAAAAAAAACCCCATATTTTCATAAATTTTAAGCAATAAGTACTAGGCTCAGATTTTTCGGGAAAGTTCAAATTCCATTTCAACACTAAAATGAGCTCCAAACCCTGCAATACATAGTGAGAAAAATTCATACTTGTAACCAGGGCATGTTTTATGCCTTTGCATGTCCCCATGGTCAGGAGACCTCCATGACCTGATGATGCACTCATTGACAAAAACTGTTAATAGGAGCTAGGGCACATTGCACTTTAAAAACCCATTTGTTCTTTAGGTGCCTAATTAGGGGAAAGTTTCTTTAGGGCAGAAGTATGTTAAAAGCAGAAGTATCTTTCCTCGACATCTAAACAAAGGTGTATTGCTCTAGGGCTATACGCTTACTCCTTTCTCTTAATGAGACTTTCATTCTTTACCTTACCTCATTAAAATATGCCAAGCACTGGGAAATTCTTTGTAAGACTGAAATTAGATTTATAAAGATTAGATTAACATAAAAGCTCAACAGGTTTGTTTTTCATTTCTTTTTTTTTCCAGAGCTGGAAACCCTTTTATGTTAATCAAGATAAATTTTCATTTCCCTTAAGACTTGGTCCCTATCCTCAACAAAGGTATTTTCATTGTGTAATTTCATATTGGTTTTGAAATTTTAATAATTTCTATCAAACAGAAAATCTGAGGTTTCTAAGCTTCCATTTGAAAATACACTTTAAGTTTTTCCAGCTGTGATAATAGCTTTCTCTATTTAAAGTAGGGCAATATATTGCTAGTGTTTAAGCCAGGACTGCAGGGAGCTATCTACAGGGCAACCAACTGAAATGACATTACTAACCTATGTACCATGGCACTGTCATTTTCCTTCCAGGGCATTACTTTCTTAATCTCACCAGTACAAAGTATACTCTTTTTACTTACATATTCCCTAGATATAAGAAGCCATCCAGTTAATGGTTGCGTGTGCAGGTCTGTATTTAGATTTTGGTAAGGGCTTACAGCACCTTATAAAAAGAATTATTATCGATATTCTTTTATGTTAAATACAGTTTGATATCTGCACAGACTTTTTCAGCAAAAGCCAAATGCAATTAAGACAAGGAGCATTTATTTACATACTACTCCATTTTGTAAACAACTAGCTCCTCGCTTCCAAAGAACTTGTGCAGAAACTCAGACAAGGCTAGTTAGGATAAAAAGAAGTAACAGAACATTCCTTTTGCAACAATAAATGAAGTAAGTTTTCACCATAAAATAAGATGAAGTAGTCAAGGAATTTAACCTGCTAAATGGCACCTTTTAAACTAACAAATTCTTTTCATGGTCTAATTCTGCCACCTTTTGTTTAGCTGGACACCTTTCTTATGCAAGCAGTTTTCTTTGGCACTATATAAGTGGTGTGATAATGCTCAGAGGAATCAATCTTCACTTGTGCTTTTACGTATGCTTCTAGCAAGACAAAGATTAAACTCAGATCTTCTTCACAATGTCACATCTGTGCCAGCCACAGTTCTGCTGCAGAAATGTGTGCTCTGCCACCTTAGCAGCCTTACCCTTTTCTGCTGCTATTTCTTTAATTATTTTTCATAAATTCCTTTTTAAAGAAAAGAATCATAGCAAGTAGAGCTTATTGTGAGCTCTAGAAGCCAACAGGTCCTATTTTGATGTTAGAAGGAGAGAAAAATAAAATACAAAAGACGGAAATCAAAAAATTATTGAAATTTAACAGTGCTTCAGAAGATCACACTTCAGTGCTGAAAAGGACTTTTCACTCTCGACACAGGGCAATGCCTTTGAAATCCAGGAGCTAAATGAAGCATAGACTGGGGACATCTACCATTCTCATCACAGCTGCTACCGCATCATGGAGAGTACTGCTAACACAATGGAAAAAGAAATTAACTGCCCATCTGTGCAATGTAGACTGTTTTGTCAGCTCATGGTTGATTAGTGAGAGAAAATGGACTTGTGCTAATGTACAGTTCTAGAGGGTGGAAGACCCAGATTCAAGTCGCTCCTCTGGCTGATTAAGGGAAAAGCTTTTACTATTATTTTGGTATATTTCAGTATTTCAGCCCTATTTCAGTGCTACTCCACAGCTGCACTGCTTTCAGTTGCCCAGCTTTCAGCTTGCCCTCACCAAGCCAACTAGTTTGGACCACTGAACTCATGCCATGAGACTAACTTAATCTCTGCAACTTTTATTAGGTATATCCATGCCTTAACAGCAATGTGCCAAGGCTTGCTAGCAGTCTGACATGCTTTTGAACTCCACTGCAACAGATCCTTTTGTTATATGTATTGCACCAAATTCATTTTCATGACTTCAGTATGCATTCTACCCCAAAAGAACCTTAAGGGCTCTGGTCTTTCAGCATTTGTACTGCACTCTTCGAATTACCAGTAGCTTTGATGTTGGAAAACAGAATTCTGTATTCCATGAATTCAGGAACCCTCAACACTTTTAATTGACTTTTTTCTTTTTTTCTTCTTTCAAAAATATTAAGAGGGGATGGAAGTGGAGAGAGGGAAAGCATATTAGTTTTTATACTTATGTAAAGTAAAGATCACATGAAATTATTGACTGATTTTACTCACCTGAAGATACCTCTTTCAACACCCATTCCTATTCTCTACAGTTTTATTTTCATTAAAATATTTTTATGTGTTTCTTTACCTTTTAGTGATGAATGAAAGAAAAGCCTGAAACCTAGTTACTCTGAGGTGGAATTCCCATTTTGTTTTCAATATCTACAGGGATTGGTAAGAGGAGATGTCCCCCACATACTGCAGGAAGCAGACAGTACTAAAAGGTAATTTTACGCTAAAGGTGGGACTTAGAGAAATCATGTGAAATCATGAAGCCATATCTGTGAATCAGTGTAACTTACTGATTGTACAGTGCAAAATTTGGCAAGGGAAAGACTTGCTCTTGCTACTCCAACCAAAAGGTTTTTTTTCCCTCTTTTCACTCTGCATCAGCCACTTCCATTGCTGCTTCTAACAGACATTATATTTTTGACATTTCCCTCTTTTAGGAACACGACTGTGGGACTATGCTTCCTCAGATACAGTTTCCACCTAAAGACTACTGCTGGTTTGCTACTCTCCACTTCTAAAGCTTCAGTTTATAATTATAGTTTCATATCTGTTCCTTCAAGTACATGTGGGGTATTACTTGCTTCAGGAGACTGGATTTAAAAAAAAAAAAAAATATATATATATATAAATTAGAAGAGCATAATTTACTTAAAGTTGAGTTGAAAGAATCGATCACAGTTGTTTAAGTTTTCAGTTGAAGCTCTGTTGAAGTCACTTTTAGTATTATAAAAATCAGGCAACCAGCTAATGAAAAAGAAATAGAACAAATTACAATGAAGATGAATTGAATTTTTTTGGTTGAAAAAACTTTCCAAGCTAAAAGTGTAGTGTCTCTAGGGCAAATCAGGTTAAAACAAGTCTTTTGCAGTTGGCTATTAATCATTTGGAGCTCGTTCTTTGAGTGGTCAAGAATCATTTTCTCTGGATTATGTGATTAATGAGATCAAAGAGTTCATTATTGCTTTAAAGAAATGCTAGCAAGTTCTATTATTCTGCATGCAAAGAGAACAGGTCTCCAGTTATCTCCCACCATTTCAAGACTGACCCAAAAAGTGCCCTATGCACTTTAATTAGTTATGTATCAAAGTCATTTTTCTCTTGGAGGCAAAAAAAAGGCAAAGGAGAGCACTTTGCTCGCAGCTATACCAGTAATGACTTAGTGAAATTAGTGGGGTTATTCAGCTCTATCTAGGGACAGAATTGAGGCCGTGAGGACATGGAACTTCTTGACATTTGGGATTGTTTTATTTTGCTTCTGTTACTCCCTGAACACAGAAGACTGCCATCTTCATTTTTCTAACCCACCCACTTGTGTCTTCTGATTTTGATTCATTTCATTGTTTTCACTGGCAACCACGAAAGGAAATCGTTGCTATTCTTGTTAGACACTGAGAATGAAATGGCCCCTCTTGGGTGGCTGCAACTCCAGGGTGGCCTCTTGTAGCCCAGGAGTTGTGTGAGCACCCATCTAAGTTTTGGGAATCACTCCAGGGATTCACTTTTTTTCTCCCTCAGCCTCCAGTTGTAACCTGCAGAAATGGGGATATTTTCCCTTGCAGATTTCTTTATAACTGCCAAGTTGTTGTTCTTATTACCCTTTCAGCTGGACAAAACTTCTCAGAATTATGTTCTCCATGGTTTTCTATCTTGGATCACAAGAGGTTTTTCCATCCTGTTGCAGGAAAAAGAAATGAAAATCATCACACAGCTTAGATTGCAGCACTTTTTTTTTCTTTTTTAAGACCTTAGAGATAACATTACAATAAAAGCAAAAAGAAATTGATCTTTGTCAGGTTCCCACATTATATACAATATGTTAGGAGATTTTTTTTGTCTGTCTTACATTTAAAGAATGCAGATTCATTAACTAATGCCTTTTACACTGGTTCCTCTTTTCTACAGAGTTTGTGACTTTTCTTCACTTTTCTTTCTTGGTTTTTCTGATAATATTTATGTGAATCTGTGAGCATTATTTTGAACATATGCAGAAAAACTGGTGAGTTGATCAGATGTTTTTTAACAAATAAGCCTGACTATTCCTAGTTCCATGTAATTTATTGCTCTGGCTGCCACAATCTGGTCTTTGCATTGCTAAAACAGGCAGATAAAATAATCAGTAGAGAAAGGCAACCATCTCCAAAACCTGAGTCTAAGATAAACCCTAGCTTTTTATAGAAGTATATGGCAGATATGAAGTGAATATTATTATAATCTGTTATAAAAATGATAAAAAAGAAGTTGAATGTGAATGGAGTGAAAAACACTTCTTAAATGCACCTGGAGAGTTATACCTTAAAAGCATTTGAATGGTTTTGAAGTCTCAGGACCAGATTTTAAAAGTATTTATGAGCACATTTCTTATTAAAACACTGAAAGTTAATGATGCAATCATGTACTCCTTAGTCCTGGAGAGAAGAAAAGGTCCACATGGGAACCAGGGCATGAAATTCTGCGTCTTTCAATGGGTCACTCTTAGTGGTCTGTAATCCTCCTAGTATTTCTATCTGAAACTATGATATTTATTTAAAGACTTGCTGAAAAATATCAGCTTACTATTTTGTTTAATCAAGACTTTTGACTGACCCAAATAGTTTTATAAAATTATTTGTATCACTTATTATTTTTTATAAAGAAAAGGTTATAAAGGAACATGCATGTTCTACAATAATACAAAATGGAAAGCCAATCCATCAGGTGCTGAACAGGAAAAAAAAATCCAACCAAGGTTACTGTAATTTCAAGTGGACTTGAACGTAAAAATTTTACATTTTCTTCTAACCTAAACCCTTATATCTTCTTCTTCTTCTTATCACATTACTTTTGTCAAAAAAAAAAAATCAAGTGTGGTTAAAAGCAGGAAAAATACTTTTTCTCTTTTAAACTAAGAATTTCCCTATTTTTTCTTATTTCCATTAAAAAGTTAACAAATTCAGAAGTAGCCATAATACATTAGGAATAAAATAGATTTTTCTTCCATTTTTTTCAGTCATTTACATTTTTCACCCAATCTGTGTGAACTGTTCAAGCCAATGCTATCAGTTATTGTATATGTATTTACTGATGCTAGGTAGGGACCAACATAATAAAAAGACTGATTTTACTGTACCTTCCAGTTTGGAAGCTAGTTCTTGTGGAAATACTAGGAATTTATTGGCATTTTGGAAATCTAAAGTTGTGTTATTAAAATCAAACCTTTTTCCCCCAATGTTTTAATCTTCTGATTAATCTGTTGATTTAGTTTGCTATTTTATCATCTTATAGTCTGATTTATTTCTCTCAACCTTTTGGAGTAAATTACATCTAGAGTCTTAGCTTAGTTAACAGTTAAATTGTCGTTTCACTTTGATTCTTCAAACATTTGTGGAACTAACTTTCTCCTTTCTGCTTCTGTACTCTCATCTGCCTTGTCTAAGGTGTTACTACTGGTGGCTGCAGGCTTTAATGATTGCCCTTAAATTTAAAGTGCCTCCCTGGGCAATATGCGACATAGCTGAAATGGCTTTCCTCAACAAAACAAAGTACTTTTATCAATAGAGTTATCATATCAGTTAAAAAATGAGTCAAATTGTCTTGTTCAGAACTGCTAGTGCGTCCATTCTTAAAGGCACAATCTCAATAACACATGGCTTTGATTGGACCTGGACAAAACATTGATAAGGCCATTAGCCACTCCGTAGACTTATGTGTTCAGACAGAAGTTGGAAGTATTTGTTAAATGAGGAATGTAAAAGATTCAGACAATGGGACCTTTTTGTGACTCAAAATATGAAGTAGCAGGACACTTGCTGTATTAAAAAGAACATTTTCTTACAAAACCATCATGTCCATTATATAAAGACGATTCAGTGTCCTGCAATATGAAGATATTCACATAAATGTCCTGTCAATTACGGCAATACAAACTAACCCAAATGAAAAATAAAACTGCTGAGAGCATAATTCATTGTGGATTACATGCTGAAAAACAATAGAAATATAATTGCTTGCATTTCACAGACTGAGTAAAGGAAGTCTAGAAAAATAATGGCACAAGAATGTGGTTAGCCTTTTTCAAAAAATTACCCTTTTATACTCAGTATAAATTACACTTTTATACTCTACAGCAATACTAAATCTACAGAGTCCAAGATTCCCTTTCCTTTCCGTATTAGCCTGCGCTGCCTACCCAAATTATTTACTTCTACTTCTAAGAAAGTTGCCATTCCGGCTGTACCACAAACACTGTTCATTTCTTTCCTTTCAGACCAGTCACTACATCTCTTAAGGAGTCATTATACATATGTGTTAATTAAGCTGAAGTGTGTTTGCTTATGAATGCATTTTTGCTCTTTTTAGGCACCCAGCATTTCTCAAAAACGAAACAATCCCTTGCTTTATTTAAAGGAATAAAGAAGCAAGGTGCACAGGCATCTTACGACATATACATTTAAATAACTATATTATAAATAGAGTTAATTTTTTTCAGAATACTTTTAATCTGACCTGTACGCAGGCCAGTGACTTCACAAAAATCACTTTTTACTCAGTTAAGCTTAATGTTTCTTAACAACACTTTTGAAATATAAAAGGATTTTGCTGGTTTCTCAAAATGAACTTCCCCTTTTTGTACTTTTTAAAAATATAATAATTGACATGTCTCTCCAGTCACTCAGGATTCTCATGAGAATTCTTCTAAGTGTTTTCCCCAAATATGCATAAATTCTAAACTTTCTGTATTTTCCCTATCACAAATATTGGGATATTAAAATTATTCCAAAGTTTATGCATCTCTAATTTATCAAAATTCAATCCCTTGCATGTTTCTGGAAAACAAATGTGTTTTCCAGTGCAGAGTTAGCAACTAGTATAGTTTCTAGTTAAAAAAAGAGAACATTGTTGTATTGGGTTTGCACGGCAA
>VZTL01008242.1:0-15294 GCA_013400535.1 Scopus umbretta
CATTAACCTAACATGAAAAGAGGACAAAGTGAAAAGGGAGCATCCTCTCAAACAGCATGTTCTGTGTTAGACCATAGGCAGAGAAGTTTAACAAAGGACAGAGATAGGAAATATAAAGATCTGAGGGACCAGAGAACCACAAATGGGTGGTGAATTAAAACCAATAACTAACAAATCCTATGTAACTTACCTGGAAGCACCAACCTGCCACCTTTTCCCTGTTTTAGCCTATGTAGCCACAACAACTGATCAATCTAGTTCCCAAGTTTCTTCCTCCACCTTTTGCTACTCTCCCTTGTTATGCCGTCTCATTAACGAGATAGAAGACTGTCCTAGAGAGCAGTGTTTCCCCTGAGTGTTTACAATGGGATGGTGTCTATGGCTGGAGTCACATCACTACTGGAAACAGAGCGATGGTATACAGAGTGTCATCAGTGCATACTGGTCTTCACAGGAATTTAAGTGAGAACTCCATGGCCCAAAAACATTAAAACAAAACCTTGTTCCTGACACCTTTCATTCTCTCTGGGTCTGAGGAACTGAACCAGAATAATTGGGATCATGCTGCCACTGCCTGGGAAAAATTACGAAGTTGCTCTTGGCTTTCCTCTTCCCTAGCTGTGGGAAGAAATGGGCTGCAGGATGAACACAGAGTTCTGGTGCAGATTTTGCCTGCTGTGTGACAGGAGACGTGGCTGCAAGACTGCAGGGAAAGGATCATCAGGAGCAGGTGAAGGGATGCATGACAAATGATCTGGCTATCTGCATAGGTCAAGGTGTCACAGTTTGAACGTACCTGTACTTCAGCTAGAAGTACAGAATATTCACTAGGAAATCCATAATGAGGGTTGTGTCTAAAACTATACATTTTACCTGTTTTATTACGCAGTGTATAAATTTGAGGTTTTTTATTTAATTACCAAAAAAGAACTCTATCTCTAAAGCAATGTTTACTTTTGATACATTTGTCTCATTTACAATGAATCAAACTTGTTCCATGTATTTTCATATATTCTGTACATTCTGACAGGCATCAAGTGATTTTTGTCAGTAAATAAAGAGTTCATCAGTTGCATGTCAGGTACTCTCAAACACTGGAAAAACCCTATGGACTTTACATGAAGACTTTGCAAACAAAGTTTTGGATAGATTGTTAAGGCCATATAGTCTGACTTCCTGAATAGCACAGGCCAAACAATTCCACCTATGAAATAAAAATCAAGCCCACATCCAGTGGCTGAGCAAGAGTATATTTAGGCATGTATCACATATTAGTGGTTTTGTCCAAATGCCATATTCTTCCCACATGAAAGAAACATTATTTACTTCAGACCAAAAAATGGTGTTCCTATATTGCTATATTAAAGAAATAATATATCATGCATACATAGTACATACCAACATGCATCCTGAAGTCCTAAATCTTTTTTTTTCTCTCTCTCTAATATAAAGAGAAGTGAAATCAGAAAACTGATTTCACTCTAACAGTTAACTGCTGCTGACACCTGATTCTTTGTAATTATTCCTTAAGTAAAAGAATGTTGAAGCTGCATCAAAACCAAGTATCCAATAAAGCAAAGAACAAAACCCCAAGCAATGCAGTATTGTGAAAGATTAAATATCTTCCAACATATTCTGAATAAAAATTACTTCAAGCTGCCTACTACTTTAAATTTTAGGCTAACAAGTAGATCTCAAAAGGCATCTTTCTAAAAGGAAGAGTAGACTTCCTTTACAATGAAAGCTTCAAAAAGAACTTTAAACACAGCTCAAGGAATTAGTTAATCTTTTACCTTCAGTTCCTCAACAGCTTTCTGTAATTCGTCAGGTGTTTTATACTCAAAATCTCTTTCCAGATATTCTTCCTCGGCTTGTGTTATCCATTCATGCATCTCTGACAAATCCTTTCTGAGACTCACAGTCTTGTCCAAACCACCTTTTAATGCTGCCTTTTTAGCATAGGCCTTTAAGAAAGAAAACATTATATGGTACTTCAGGCAAGGCTACTATATAAACTTGACAATGTTTTAACATGAAAAGAACCAAATTAAATCCTATACTAACAATGTTGCTGTAATAGGTAGATGTTAACAAACAGTTAGATAGATATTAATAACAGATAATTGAGAAAGTATTATGCACGTGTATACATCCTTTTTTTAGCGAGTCTTTGATGTGCAGAATGAGTTTTCAATGATCCTAGAACAGGACTGTATACCATACGCTGAGGTCATCAGAAAACAAATCCGAAAAAAACCCACCCAGGGACTATCTTCCAAAAGATATAAAAAGAACAACCACAGGAGACCTTGAAAGTGCATCCAAGGATGAAACCAGAGGCTCTCGAGCTATAAAGTCAGATGACCTTCTAACCAGTTTGAATGCAACTTGCTAATGATTAAAGTAATATGCCTAATTTCTTCTACTGATTAAATCATTGTTGAATCTCTCAGAAAGGTGTATATTCTAAAAATAGGTAAGTAAAAAAGGAATCTCTTTTTTTTTTTGTTTTGTTTTTCTGGAAGAAACTACTTATCTTAAAAGGAAAACCATTTTTGTCAAATCCTTTGCCAAACACTATATAGGGGTCATAAAACTTATGTTACATAGCTCATGTATAGAACTAGAACTAGAGGATATTTACAGTCCTTTCTATCCCAAAGAATTCTATGATTCTATGAATTGTGCATCAGCCTATCAAAATTATCCATAACCTATTGAGCCATCAGCTGAGCCATCTTTCAGTGGTATAAAGAAGTTTGCAACAAAAACAGTTAGTTGCACTGGTGCCATTTTTCAGAGTTGGGCTGGCAGAGCTGATCACTCCAACATCCCGCACGGTGATGCTACTTCAGTAAATGTCATTTTCAGTAATGTCAAGAGGAATTGTGTCTTACTATTTGATCTTAGCTTCTGGTTGTTACTGGTTTCGTTACTTATCCTTGAGGACTGGCTGTTAAACATAAATGTTGTTCTACATAAATATTGTTTTACTGAACAAAACACAGTAACAATAAAAAGGTGACGTTCAACAAGTATAAAAGCAGAACCATATATGGCCCTGCAAAATTGCCTCTTCCTTAGTCACGGCATGAGAAGAGAGGGTAATCTCCCACCACCTGGAAAGAGTATGTGAATGACAATTGTTAGCGCTCTCAGTCATATGAACTGCATGGATACAACTCAAGCCAACTTCTCCAAATCCTTTCAAGAAATCCCCACAGACCAAACTGATTTTTATGTTTACCACTCATGTGTTTTAATAGCTATTCCTGAAGAAGTTGTGTTAGAAATGCTGACTGAGAGGCAATAATTTGTTCTGTGTATTGAATGGAACTATTACAGGCAGATTTTCAAGGAAGTCAGAAGAAAACTGTAACAGACTTCTAAACTCATAGGGCGTTACTTGAAATATCTGTGAGAGGAGGGCAAAGACATCCAACTTATTAAGATTACAAAAATAAGCAATTAGAAACTCCACATTGGTCAAAGGGGAAAGACTACAGAACTGGATTAATAAAATGTCTTACAGATTTCAAAGATCAACTTTTTTGATAACAATGTTTATCAGAAAAAATATACAGAGGCTATTTTTCACAGGTAAAGTGAAGAATAATGATTTTAGAAAACAGTAGACCACCTTGAAAGATAATAGTTTTACTATTATGCAGATAAACATTAGAAAAAGTAGACAACAGAATAAGCAAGTAGAAAAAAGAGTAAAAGTAATACAACATGGAAGATGTTTCCTTTGAACTGTTATAAAGAATGGGAATCCAAATGCCACCAATGAAATAATAGTAATTTTAGCTTCCTTAATCTGTAAAATTATTCATTAAGGATATCTTTAATTAAAATAAGAATTGTCCTTTCCTGTTATGCCCCATTCTCTCAAATTCTTGTAATCATCAGAGACTGTAATTTACACATATGCATATGTACACATACTCTTAATTCCAAGTTACTGAATTCTGAACCTTCACCGCTTTAATATCTTATTTCATCTAGAGTAATGCCACGTGAGCACAATGACACAAAAGAAAATGTAACACTAAATACAGAAGTTGATTTTTTGGTAAATGCCTATATCCACTTTCAGAAAGCTAGTTTTGCAGGAGCTGTAAATTACATTGTTGTTAAGTTCTAAGATATTAGTATAGAACTTTGTTATAAAAATAGCAAGATATTGTATTATAATATAAAGAAATATACATGTGTTGCTACAGGCAAAATAAAATTTCTAAAACAGAAGTTCAATTAATATGAACCAAGTATGTCTAAATATAATTTCATATCTACTGGGTATGCATAGGACAAGTTCTGCCAATGACAAACATGATTATTAATTTAAAATGAACCAGTCACAGCAGGAGACTTGATACCTGTTGGCAAATGTGTTCCCATTGAACATTGAGATCCTTTAGTTCTGTCTCTATTCTGGAAGCAAATTCTGGCTCTGCTTCACTCTTCATTTTCTTCCCAACCTCATTAACACTGTTCAAACTGGGCTGGATTGTCTGGATATCATTTACTAAAGCCTAAAGGAATAGCAGAAGATTAGGCAAGGAGCATTCCCACAAATTTTCAGATATGCTATCCCTATCAAAACATGTCTACACGAGATTCTGATGTGTCTTTGGTCCAGATCTCCAGTCAAATGAGCACAATTAACAGATCTAACTATGAAAATAAATAAATAAGAAATGAGCAGCTGTGATGTGGTAAGCTATGCTATATCAGATAAAGTTTTGCAAAATATATATTATGTAAGTTTCAAGTGTTACACATACTACATATATGCACATATATAATATTATATTCATATCTCACATCTATTATAATGCCTAGAACTTTCATTCACATTTGTGAAAGAGCATCCCATCATAATGGTGGACAATTATTTGCGAAGTCATCTTATTAACTATGCCAGCATTACCCTTGGGATGGTAATTCACCTGATATCTTTCTTAAAATGATCTGAATGGTGATATTCTCTGTTATGTCTAGCTCTTTGAATTTTATTTGTGGCTGAATATTATTCAAGCCCTGAGGTAGTTCTGAATTGCCACTTCCAATTTTATTTCCTAAGGCCTTCTTCAATGCTGCTGTTGTTACCTGGGCTTCCTACACAATGGAAAAAAACTGGAAGTGTAAACACCTAAAAGATGATGAAGATTTTGGTAGCTTTATTGTGCAGTAATGGCTAATGTTTCCACAAGCTCTTCATAAATTCAAGTGACAGATTCTAAAGGAGTTACATGTAACTTTCTACTCTGTAGTGATAAGAGTTGTCCTATATAATTTATAATCATTTTTTATTTAAATAAAGGGTAAGAGAGAAAGTCTGAGGAGCTTGTAGTTCTGTAAGATCAATATGTACGTTTTATAATATTTATACATTCTGGTAGAATATTTACAGAACTTGTAAATTCCACTGAACGTATAGACAGGGACTATCATGGATTACAAGATTCAGTGCACTTACACACTCTGTTGGGACAGGCAGAAGAATTTGTAAACCCTGTGATGGAAGTATCAATACTTCATGATGCTTTAAAACTCTGCTGGGACAAAATCCTAGAACTTGTAAGTTCAGTGAAAAATAATGGATATAACTCACAATAACTGCAAGTTCTTTTGGTATAGTCAGAAAAGCTTGTAAATCATATGTGAATAATAGATACATAAAAAGATCTTCTAGCACATATTATACAGCTTATAACAAATACACATGCAATGTTTGTAAACTCAACAAAATAAATAAACAGTTATCTTAAGAGGCTACTAACATTATTTGCTGCAAGTACCCTCTTTGATGTTTTGCTCCTGCTATGAATACATAATGATACAGTCACTGTATGTCTCCTTGCTGTACTAAAGTCTCCAATTTTTTAACAGAATTTTCCTTCAAATGCAGGAAATGCAGGAGGTTTAAATACATTGCAGAAAACAACCCCCTTTACAAAATGAATTTATTTTTAGGAGCAATAATAAATTTCGTAATTTCTCTGTAAGCTAGGCTCATTGAGAAGAATCAAATAATTGCCAAGCAGGCAGGTAATACTCACTGTACATTGCTCAAGTTGCTTTTCTAGTGCTTCTGAATCACCAAGGGCAGGCCACTCTTCCTTCAGAAAAACATCCACTTCAGCCATCCACTTCTTCAGTGTTTTAGTGTCATTCTGTTTATTAAAAAGACATTTTATTGCATCACACAGAACCTAACTGGCAGTAGTGTAATTCATCCTGGCACTATGACTAAAACTCATTGCCACATAATTTAAAGATTATTGAACTGTCTGAAAAATACAAACACAGCAAACAAACAAAATCAATTTGATCTGGGACTGTCATCGACTCTTTAGCTTGCACTGTGACCATTTCTACCCAAATTTAATGTATCTACAAGTGGGCAACTTTCTGGCTCTCAAGTTTATGCCTCTCAGATATCGTATGTATTTAGATGCTCCATGTGTGTTCGTTGGTTTCTTGTATGGCTTCAGACTACTCATACTTGGCAACTAATTCAGGCTCACCTATCAAATCCTCCTGTGCTTCAATTTAAATTTCAGGCTCCTTTTGGAAGTTGCATGCTCTATTGCTTATTTCCCTACCAGAACAGAACACAGAAAAACTCCCTTACTACTCAGAAATAAAAAAAAAATTGCAACTGAAACAGTAATTGAAACAGTTTCACTTCAGAAAATAAAATCATATAATGGCTCAATGAGTCATATCAGAAACTGATTCTCAGTTACTCTTGCTAGCACTAGAATATTCATAATCAGTAATTTGTTTTCCATAGTCTTTAATTAACCCTTGCAATTAATAAAAAAAGCTGAACATCAAATGCTTGCGAAGAGGGAACCTTACCAGTACCAGGCAACATTACATAGATAATGCCTTGAAAGTTAGAATGAGATTTAAAAAATGTCACTTAAAATTACCTTAAAATGCCACCTCAGGTAAACAACTAGGTGCACATGTTAAAATAAAAATTATAAAAGATAAAAATTTGAAAGGCAAATTATAATGCATTTGTTCATCAAACAAACTCTTTTCATTACCAGTGAAGTACGTAATGATACTATAGGCTGAATGCAAAGCTGAATTAAGGCACAAAAAAGGACATTTCATTGGAATACAGACTGTGCCCTAAAATGTGTAAAAAAATGCCTTAATAACTGTTATGAGATAGATAATCAAAGGGAACATTTTACTAATGTGCTTGATATAACTAATAACAACAGGCTACCATGGAAAACGAACTGAATTAATAAAAATAATTATACAGAAATTATCAGTGTACTTCAGAATGGCAATTACCAAAACATTGTTGAAGTGTCTACTGTGCATTCCATTCTCAGTCAGTAAAAATAGTTCAGAATCATATTTCATGATGAAACTTTAATACCTTTACATGAATACTTTAAGGATAGTTCATTAATGCTGAAAAATATAGATCTGATAGGATTTGCTTAAAAAGGGATCAGTCTCCAGCTACCAGTGAATATCAAATGTATGACTTGCATTTTGAATCAGACTGTAAGTGTATTTTATTTATTGACACTGATTTCATTGTATCCCATGCTGACATATTCCACAAATTGCAACAGCTAAAACAATTGCCTGGAAGATTAGTCATTCAAGGTGTTGAAAAGGCAACGACTTTTATACTAACTGTATACTACAGTAACTTCAGCAATAATTATAAAGGCTAAGATTCGTATAGCTCACATAGCTTTAAAAATACATGCTCTACAGAGCACGATCATGATATTCAGGACTTCCTCCTTAAGAGCAGTGGGGGAACCTAACTAAACTAACCTCTAGCCAGAAAATGCAGGGGAAAAATAAAAAGACAAAAGCTTGAGTTTCTCAAGCAAAGTGTATTGCTCTGTTTTGTGCAATTGCAAATATTTCATTATAATACTAATAAAACCACTTTCCAGTTTTCCCATTTATATTGGGTTTATGTGGCAAGATTTTGGTAGCAGTGGTGGCCTGTGTGAGGAGAGGCCAGGTGTTGCCCTGTGCTGGAGACAGCCACTTCCAGCTGCCTCCAATGGGCCCACCTCAGGACACAGCTGACCCCATGGTCAGCTGGCAACTCCTCCATGATAATATAGTTAAGAAAGGGCAAAAATGATAGACATGCAGAGGAGGAGAGGAAAAAAAAAACAAAAGTGAAAAACAGCCCTGCAGACACCAAGGTGAGTGAAGAAGGAGAGAGAAGAGGTGTTACAGCTTCTGGAGCAGACATTCACTTGCAGCCTGTGGTAAAGACCATGGTGATGCAGGTTGTCTCCCTGCAGCCCATGGAGGTCCATGGTGGAGCAGATATCCACCCTGCAGCCCACGGAGGACCCTCCACTGGAGCACTGATGTGCCCTGAAGGAAACTGCAGCCCATGCAGAGTCCTATACAGCAGCAGATATTTCCTGAAGGACTGCAGTCTGTGGGAGGACCCATGCTGGAGCAGAGAGACTGACTGCAGCTCCCATTCCCCATCCTACTGCATCCCTTGGCAGGAGAGGAGACAAGAGCAAAGCAATGGAGTGCAGACTAGGAAAACGAGGGAAGGGGGGAGGTGTTCTTTTAATTTTTGTCTTTGTTTCTCAGTACCCAAATCTGTTCAAATTTTCCCCAAGTTGTGTCTGTTTTGCCTGTGATGGTAACTGGTAAGTGATCTCCCTGTTTTTATCTCAATCCAAGAGCTTTTCCATCCTATTTTTTCCCCCTGAGGACAGAGAGTGAGAGAGCAGCTGGAGCATCTGGCTGGTGGCCAAGGTTATCACACCATACCATTAAACTTCATTTCATGGCCAGCTTCAAACATCAGAGATGTAGCTATGGAGCCAAAGCTACAATTCAGAGCAATGTGGCATTTCAGTAGCTAAATTATAAATGGTACTGATAAAATGTTTCCTCCTTTTTTTGGTCCATTTTGCTTATCTAAAAACTGATGAAGAGTCACAAAATAATGAATACTTTTTTTCTTCTCTAAAAAGCTTTTTTTTTTTCCTCTTCAAAAGCAGAAGTGTAAGAATACTTTGACTGACAATTTATTACTGACCAGACAAGTCTATTGAATTAAGCTGAAAATAACAATTACAGTTCACGTGCTATTGTATTATAATTCACAACATGTAGCTAATGACGTATCATGTTCTACTGCTAGCAAACCAAAGCCAAGGACAGAAATATTTGATGTTGTAGGTGGAAGACATACAGAGAGACAACACTGAGAAGAAACATACTGTGAGAACACAGTGCATGGCTGCAGGACCTCAAACTTTGGAATTTTCTTTGTGATATCCCCCTTGAGTACACAAGTGTTCTTTTGCGTGGGGGTGAGGAGAGAAAAAAATTAAATATACTTTCTCTATTTTGTGACTGGTTGTTCTGAATTCCTCTGAAACCTGTCCCTTGAAATTATATAGAAATAGAACAGGAATATGTTAAAAATGAACTTAATTTAAATCTTGTAACATCTAAGTCATAGGCAACCCCCGTAATGCTGATGGGTGTGATTTATAAATAAGTATAAACAGGAGATCCTCACAATGAGAGAAACAATGTAAAGTTCCAATGCTGTCATTCTACATACCTGAAATTCACACAGTTGTGCAAGTCATACACCCTTCTGCTTTCTGGCAACTGCTGCCAAGATACTACCGATATTACAAATTACTTTAATTATGTAACTAATCCATTAAAGTCAATATGGCTATAGCTACTTCAGCTGCATGAAGAAGTACTTCAGCTACACTGAAAACGTAAGTAGAGGAATATTAGTAGCATTTTCACCGAAATCAAAGTTAAATTTTGCTATTGAAACAACACGGGCAGAAACAGCCACAGAATCAGAATTCAAAGTAAAATCTTGGACCCACCAAAATCATGCGAACATTTTAAGATACTTTATGTGCTCTCTTGATATTTCACTTTGGTGTTACTTTCTTGAGGTATATAAATGCATTCTGTGCTAGTCTTACAGCCACAAGCCACCACATAGTAGTTGAGGCTGAAAAAGTTTGGTTAACCTGGAATCGCTGGAGTTTGGTCATAAGCTCCTCAAGTTTCTGGCAATGTTCCACCAGCTGTGCTGATAATTTCCTCCAGCGGCCAAGGATCACCTCAATCTCTGATCGGTATCTTTGGCTGACTTCTGCAGGGGCTTTCTTGGACATGTCTTCCACAGTTGTGCTGAGATAGTTCAGGCCTTTTTGCTGCTCTTGCAGAGAACTTTGTAGAGCCTATGAATAAGAAACAAATAATATCCTGATTCATGTGTTAGGCAATTCTCTTTGTTTCACAAACACAGCTGAGACTGCTGAAGAAAGGGCTGAAAACTGAAAATGTAGATCACCTTTGCTAAAACATCCAATGACATATTCTACTGAACAATTTGGAATTGCTTCTCTCACACAAACTAGAAAGTAGGTTTTTTAGTTGAACTGAGAATATAACCAGAAGTGTTTATACTTATTAACAGAGGTGATCCACATACACTTCATTAATTTGAGATAGGAATTTACTATGGCCCTAATGATTACATTTTCAAAAGAATCAGACTATACGTGGAGAAGAAGAATAAATTTAGAGCTGCTTCTATGATTTAAAGTTTTTTGACAACTTCTTCTCAAAACTTTTGCAATTCTTAGCCCAAATTTGCTGCATCTAACTTTTTTCCTATATTGTACTTTTTGTTTCTGCCTGCGCATTACTAATTGCATCAAACAACATGCTCGTTAGCCATCCAATAGTAGAACAATGTCAAACATTGAAATGCAGGGAAGGTTTGTACCCACTGGCAAAACTTGTTCCATATTTGTGTCTGCTTGTAAATCTGACAGGAAACCTGACGAAGCCTGTGCTGCATTTCGCAAATCACAATCATTTCTGTGTCAGCACTGGAAAATGAAATGAGCTAAATCTATACTTAACAACCAGAGTTATCATCAAAGGAATATTTTATATATCATGGGGACAAACAAAGGCTTTTCCTTAACACGTTCGATATCTTATAAAATTAGTTTAAATGGTGAAGAACACTTTCAATCCTTTAACTTTAGGAGTCAATATAAGTAAGTATCCACTCTGTCCTGAAGTCCTTGGCTAAATCCCACATGGATATAATTCACTCAAGATCTGTAGTGTAAGCTTCAGCAGACTCATGACAACTTTGCAATTCTGTTCCTCTAAACTTTTCATTTGAGACATTCATTCCCACAGCCTGATGACTCACCTTGAGCTCCCTGAGTCTCTGCTCCATGACTTCATATTCAGCAACCGCAACCTGAGGCACGGAGAGTTTAGTTTCTGACTGCTGGATCCACATAAGTATAGTGCTCATTGTCTCTTTGTAGTGTGCAGGAGGTAAACTGTCAAAAACTACATTCAATGGAGAAGAAACAGGAAAGAAATAAAATATTTTTTTGCTTCATTATTTGGTTTGCTGACAGAAGATGACTGATAAAAGACCAAGCCCTATTGAAGTCAATGGCTATTATGCAACAGATTGCAACAGACCCCGTATGTCAGTATCAGATTTTTCCAAGAACTGTGGAAGCAGAGAACTTTTGAAGAATGAATATGCTCATTCTAATGTTTGTATCTCTGTCATTTTATCAGTTTGACTCTTGTTATAGGTCACACGACAACTTATATGGCCAAAGAAAACTAGTTTAAATATGTGTGTTTAGAGTTCAACAGGTAAAACATTGTACTTAACCCAAAATGCAATTTCAGAAATGCTGTAAGAAATAGCATTCCCTTTTATGGCCCATGTTTGTGTGTTTAATGTTTCTGTTCAAGTAAAATGTTCTGTTTAAGACATCTGTTCAAAGCTTAGAAAATTAATCTTTCTTCTGCATTAAAGCTGAATTTTATTGAACTGTGCTTATTGCGCCAACATTACAGCTGCTCTAAATAGACAACATCTGGCACACACATGAGCAACTCATTAGCACAGATACTCCCTCCGCCCTCAACAACCGTTGCTTCTACACTCATTGAGAAAAATATAGACAAATAGCATGGCTGGTCGGAAATGAAACATTTCCAACTTGTACCACATAATAACGAAGTATATAAAAGCGCAAAACAATGTTACACCTATTTGTATCTCCTGTATGTCTCTGGTGTTTCAAAAGCAGCTGTACTGAGAAATGATGTAGATGTCCTAAAAAAAAATTTGACAAACAACATAGTTAAAGTTTTTAAGTGCAAGCTTGCTTACATTCTCATACATCCATGCTTGGCAGAATGTACTTCAGATTTTAACCTAATTTTTTTAGTTGATCAACAGAATGCTACTTGAAAAAAAATTGTATTTTCAGTTAGGCGTCATAGCAACATACACATACAACATATCACATACAACTGGGGATTTACAAAAAATAGGACTTGGTACCAGGAAAGACAAGAATTTCTTGCCATGTGATGTATTTGCAATAGTAATTGTTTCTTGGAAACACAGAAAACAAACATTTTCCATTTCATCAAATAGCATTTTAAATCTTTTTATTTCCTTAGTGAGATTTGAATTGTCTTTGACTCATTTAATCCAAACAATTCCTACTTTAGAACAGATCATGCATTTAAACACATCACTCCAAATGAATGGAGATATAATTTTAAGAGCTCAGGTATGTTAAAGGAGTATACAACTCTTAATCTGCAGTTTTATTTAGAAATATGAAATGGAGTTCAGTATTGTGATGTAATGTTTGACTTCTATAAATAATTTTCTCCTTTAAATGAAAAATAAATCTTAGGACTAATGTATGACTTCAAGTAGCTGTATAAAATAGCTATTTTATCTAGTAGTGAAGAGTATCTCAGAGCAGGTAAAAACACAAGACTCGCTGTTACAGCAAACTCCACAAAACTGCATTAAACTCTTATCCTGAAAGTTTGCCGACAATAATAATTTTAGAACCATCCAAACACTGCAAACATTTTGTCTAGCTTTAATGAATTATGTTCTCCCTTATTTGAATGATTAAATAAGAGTTCAAGTGGGATCATGGATATTGATTTAATCAAGCTACTGACTTTCCAATTTGGTTATTAAATATTCCATTTAAAAAGCACTTGTAAGTTCAGTGAAAGAATAGTTTTCCTATTTCACTTTTCCAGATTACTAATACTGAAATACTACTTCTCAATGCCTTTTGCCTAGCTGGAGTTTTGGGAGCTTGTTGGGTTCATTTGTTTGTTTGTTTGTTTTTTGGGGGGTGATTTTTTTTGTTTGTGTTTGGTTTTTTTAAGATGGACAAGGTGTCAGTATTTTCATCCACAAGGAAGCATATTAACGTCTTTTTGGACGACACTTAAGAAGAGTCTCTATTGTTTTTGCAACTTGTGATGCCAATGGTGAGAATTCAGTCAAACTCCTACAGTGGGATTGACATTATCTAATTTTAGCTGTCTAAATAATCTAACACAATTATGGTCTCTCTGTGGGCAGTATGAATTGCTAAATTCCCCATGTGCATGACATAAATACACATCCAGACCTGTTTATTTTTACCCTAAAATTTGCTTTGTGATACTAATGTTTGTGCATTAAAGTCTACATGATAAGAACAGTGCATTAATATGGATTCTTCTATATTACATGAAAAATCGAGTTGGTAGTCAGGAAGATATAGCATGTCTGCAATCCAAACTGGAGAGGAGCTAGGCCCATGGCAGAACTGTAACAAAATATCACAGAGGGAAAATATAAATATGTTACTATGAAATATCAGAATACAGTTCCCATCCCATAATAGGAAAATGTTGTTGCATTAATCTATTCCATTTGTAGGGAATGCATTTTGGTGTGACTAACTTTGTAACCCTTGAGAACTGACAGGCAAATACATTTACACTTGCATATTTATTTTAGAGAAAATGCTTAAATTTTGAAATACAATGTGAAGATAGATATTTGGTTAGGATATAATTTTAATAAGTAGAAATATTTAAACATGTGAAAATAGCTTTCCAAATAAGTAAAATACTTTTTCTTTTTATTTTTCTTCCCAGCTTCCTTTTTTGTGGCCAGATTTTCGAGTCAAAAATCTTTTCCCAAATCAGAAATGAAATGAAAATACAATTATCCCAAGAACTACCAAATCATACTGGGTTTGCTGCAATGCGTATCTCCTACAGTCAGAACAAAGCCCACTGTTCATCGCATCATTGTGAAAGAAGAAGAAAGGCAATACATAGAATCTATGGGATCATTTCAGTAGAGACTTATTCCCTGAAATGAATGAACTAGATTGAACTACATGTATTTCCCATAAAAATCTCAGTAGTAACTGCACTGTTTAAAACCATGCTGATTTCTCACAACTTTGTTTTGCTTATTTTGTAATACAAGTACTTGAAACTATTCATCCAAGTCTTTATATAAATGACTTCATAAAAGCTGTGATTCCCTTCTCCCACATCTTTCACCAGAAACTCAAAGTTGAATCATAAGGAATCTTGTATAATACATAATCAATGTTCTGAAAGTGCTTTAACACTTCCAGTTCTCTTATTTATAAACCTCTTAAAAGAAATGGAAGGGAAGCCCTTTCTCCGGTTCTACAAGATCTAATGTAACAGCGAATATCTTATAAAGATACAACATTTTTTCGGTGGTTTTATTTCCCATCCTTATAAATCTTCATTTTTACCGTGGAAGAAAAGGATAAAGTGACCTACAGGGTAGAGGACATTATCTCATACACATTCATTTCACAGGTTGCTTTGTCTTTTCATTCTTTATTTAAATAAAAAATAATTACCAGAGGAAATGGATGCAGAAGAAAAATGGAATTACTTGCATGGTACTTATTAAAATAATATTTTCTCACACACATCTGAGCTGTATCTTCAGCAAAAAAGGCATGTTCAAAGAAAGTTAAGCAAACTTCATGCCTCAAAACTAAACAGCAATGAATATTATTGCTACTAATTCATAGTTCGGGTCTTAAGAAAAACTTACATTTAGGAAATTTACCAGATGCTTACTTAGAATTTTTCTTTCTTAAGTATGCAATGATTGGTGAAACATTATTATACATATCATAACAATTTCATTGTCACTTATGACCCATCTCTAAGACACTTAGAGCATGAAAATCAGTTAGCAGTTCAAAGTAAAAGCAAAAGCAGAGAAATGACAGCGTAAAATTCCAAATGGTCATCATATTGTTATGGTTACTGTGGGTTGTTGTCTTCCAAAATTATTCCAGGACTGAGTTGCATGAACTCTATGTAATGCAACCCTCTTTAAGATACCTTACT
>VZTL01008250.1:0-13078 GCA_013400535.1 Scopus umbretta
TTTTTTTTTTTTTTTTTTTCGAGAATAAACACGCAGTTATGTTAGGCAAGATAAAAAGATTTAGAAAGAAAGCAAGCTTTATATTCTGCAGCATCGCTAGCTACAGCTTGTCTCATTAAAAAGCAATCTCCCTTCTGCGTAGGGTACTCTGCAGTTGGGACTCGGGGAGTTTTTTACCTTCCTCTGAAGCATCCAGCCGTAAGCACTGGCAGAAACAAGACCCCAGACCACAGAGACAGCCGGCCCTGCCTTACGGGGCAGTCCTTTCGTTCCCGCTTACAAACACATCAAACCCGCTTCAGGCAGTAAAATGTGAAGTCAACTCCTCATGGGTAGTACTGCCGGCACGATGGCCTTAAATGCGATCTGGTGGGGACCCCTTCCATAGCTCATGCTCCCTCAGTTGAGGGGAAAAATACTCCAGAGTGCTGGAAAATAGCTTTTTACCAAGGAGCAGGCGCTGTGGTCTCACTGTGTCGCACATTATTGCGGTTAAGAGATGCCTTTCTCAAGCACTCAAGGTAAAAGCCAACCTGAAATTTCAAGGGGCTTCTCAAAACTGGGTGAAAACCGGGCAGCCACCTTTCTGCACTACTGAGGAGGAAAGCACACAAACAACCCCAGGAGCTGTCGGCTTGCCTTTCCTCTTAAGTAAGCACCAATGTCTCTTACCACTTGGTGGGAGCAGAAATAGGAATATTATTAACATATCTGACACGCCACCGTAGATCCCTTGCACAGGGAGGCTTCCCTCGTAGTGGATATTTTGCTCTCAAAAAGGCAAGTTGCTTACTTTGTTAATACGTAGGAATACTGCCTCTCAATCAGGGACAAATACTGCCTCACTGTCACTGATCAATTTGTAATCATTTTTTTCTCTGTAAAAAATCTTCCCCGGCTGAGTGATGATTCACCGTAAGAGGAACTTTAATGGCCAAGTTATAATTCTTCCAAAATGAAGGTGTATAAACAATGCGATCGAAATACCGGTCCAGAAGAGCCTTAATTAAAGAGGTACTGCCACACGCTGCCAAAATGTCAACGAAGGTATAAAGCTGCTGGAGCCTTTACAAGTCTTCCATCAAATATTGATTGCAACTGGAGGCACGGTACTGGACTAAAAAGGACCCGTCTTACTGAGTATGACAAATTTTATGTTCCTATAATTCTATTTAAACAGAAGGTTGGTTTTTTTTTCCTAGGGAAAGGAGAAATTAATTTGCTTTGGCCTCTGTCCGGGCTCGAGAACTTTCTTTACTGGAGGACAACACTATACTGCAGCCCTGCGTGTGTACCCGAGAGCGACTCCCAGCATCTCGTGCAAAACCTGCCTCGGGAAATGCAGCCCCCCGGCAGGGCGGTACCCGCCGCGGAGCCACGGGGATGGGCTCGGTCCTGCCCACTCTGCTTTGCCGGAGGCGCTGAGCACAGCACCGTCCCGCGGGGACTTAGCTCCGGGATTGCCTCTTTGACGTGCTGAAAGTGAGGAGCGATAGTGTTACCTTTGGTGGAATGTCTTCCTCCTGCCGTAACCAAGAACTTCGGTCAAACTTTTCAATGCGAGGGGGCAGAGGAGGGTTTTCTGAGGTGGGGTCCGAGTTCTGCCTTGGCATCTCAGTGCGGTGAGAGGTCACCGTCAGAACCTCCTGAAACCCAGCCAGTCCCTTTGCAGGCTGTTCATGCAGTGACTGAGACCCAGACAAGGAGCTTCCTTGGGATTTCACAGTGACCAGATGTGGAATCTAAGCACCAAGTCAAAACAGAACTATCAGTACAAAATGGAAAAAAATAAAAAAAATATTTAAAAATTTGATTTAAAAAATTTTTTTTTTTTTTGATTAGCACTTCGGATGCACTAAAAAGCCCCCTCGGTTTGAGATCAGCACTGCCTTGGTTTCAGGAACTTCTGACTTCTATCGCTTCAACGCAAGATCTACTGAAAATCACGCTCGCCCAGCTCGGCCTTTTAAAATCAGGCAACGTCATGCTTCAGTCCTGACCGCTCCTGCGTGCGCACGGCGATACGGCTCGTACCGACAGCCCCGCGCCGTTCCGTGGGTGCCACCCCAGGAGCAGGGGCCGGCTGCGCCCTCCTGCCAGCTCCCGCACGCGCCGTGCCCGCCCCAGGCTCTGCCGGCCGCCGGCCGGATTTTCAGCCTCTACGCCTGCACCTCTAGGGTCGTGCTAATGAGGTTTGGCATGGATTTTCCTTGTTAAAAATGAAGAAGGAAAAAAAAAAAAAANTCTGTTTAAAGCTGGCATTTAAACAAGCTGCTGGTGACCTACAGGTGTGCATACCACACGTGGATGGCACGTAGTCTGCACATTTTCCCATAGAAAGCCCATGGGGACATAGAGCAAAAGCTCTGAAATTTCCCTCTGAAATTCCCGCTGGAGTCTGCGGATCTGCGGGAGCACTTCCAGGGCTGGACCAGAGCCAGCACTGACACTTGGTGCAGAGCTTTTGGTGGCAGAGTACTTACAGACCTCATGGCTGGGAGGAATTTTTAGATGGTCATGGTGATCTATGCCCTCTCCAGATGTGTTTGTGACTGATGTCAACTCAATGGAAAACCAAAACAAAATCTTGAATTAAAGCAGCAAAGAAAGCAAAACCTCTTTCTGATGATCCTCAGCATCAAAGCGTCCCGGGTCTTTTGTACCAGGCGCTGTGGGTTTTTTTCAGCCCTTTACATAAACCAGATCCGAAGAGGAACAGAGCAACTGCCACACTGGGCCAGACCAGCGGTTCCTCTCGGTCCTGCAGCTTGTTTCTGGCAGTAACCAGTACGTGATGCTTCAAAGGAAGGTATAAACCAGCGTGATGTTTCTAATACATGGAGGTGACAGGAGGAATCCACTCATGAATGTAGATGCCGCTCTCACGAATATGCTTAAGGCTGAGAAACTAGGGAGCAAAACACTATTTCCCTCTAATCCACTCTTTTTCTTGTTATCTTACCAGCATCCCTGGCATCCTGGCTCCTGTAGGTGAGCCTGCCCGGAGAAGCACCATTACCTGCGGGTCCACGGGTCGGAGCAGGGGTGGGGTCCGGGCCGGCTGCACGCCGCTAATGCTGAAAGACTCCGACCGAGGAGGCAGGTTGGGGTCAGAAATCCGGTTGGCCACCTTATGGGGCATGGCCGGCGAGCTCTGGCGATTCAGCCGGGAGCGTTCCTCCACCTGCGGCGAGATGGCGAGAGTGGGTGAATGCCCCATAAAAAGCCATTTCCAATTGAAAGCTCTTTCCTCTTCAGGTATATCATATATATTGTTATGATCACGGAAACCAAGTTACCCAGCAGACTGTGCAATAAATGCATTTTAAAGACACCGAAAGGACTCTTTGTAGTCATGCGCATAATTCATTTCTGAATATGAAATGGAAAAATAAAGAAAAGGCAACATGCCTCAGAGAGGTGTTTCTAGAAGACGACTCCTGAGAAGCTCTTGCTTCTTCTCAAATGTATCTTTAAGCAAGGGGACCCTTTTCTTCCACTACTGTAAACACCACGAGGAGCGCTTCTGTTTGATCTGAATGAAAGAATAAACATGGCAGCCAGAAAATGGCTGGCTTTGATCTAGATTTAGCGAGTCTGGCACCTTGTCATGTATGGAAGGGGGAAAACCTCTGTTACTGATGGAGAGATAAACCCAAAGCCCACTGCTTGCATTTACCCTTGATCGAAATGCAGTGGTTTCAAGCTAACCCAGACATATGAGCAATCTGGGTGCTCCTGCAGTTAGACTGTATGCATTGATATTCATGCAGCATATGCTATGCAGAACTTTTGATACCTCGAGATCTGATGTATATTTTCATTTACGTATCATTAACATGTTAAATACCCTTAGCATGTCTTGATTCCGCCATGTACAATGTCATGATTAAAAGGCAATCTTTAAAACAGGTTTGCTTGGAAAGAACCACAGCTCTTCTTTAAGTAAATGAATACTCGTGAAACAAAAGAGCCATTAGTAAAAATGAATCTTTTCCTCTTTCAAGTACTGAGCAGTAGTTAGAGTAAAATTTAGGTAGGAGATCTGTGTTATGGATTCTTTACTTTCTAGTTCATGAGGGGCCACCCGGGCCACTGCTGTGTCCCAAGGTGTTGTCACAACTTCCCCAGGCGATGCTCACTGCCTAGCAGAGGCCGTGCAGAGCTCAGTTCAGCAATGCCCACGGCAGCGGACGCAAGGATGGGAAGGAGAGCAGGGTGGGAAGGAGAACTCCCTCCGAACAAGGGAGCAGCAGCACGAGCGCTGGGTCGCAGGCCCGGTCCAGTACATCTCCTTATCAGCCAAGCCTTGGCACAAACAACAGCAGGCAGAGACAGTGCCGCCGCCGAGTCCTCTGGCTGTTTGCAGGCACTCTCCGGCACGCTGCCAAGCCGTAATGCACGGCCGATTACGGAGGACTTCAAAGCTTGCGTGGAGGAGAGTGATGAAATGCGGATATCTGTGTATGGGGAAGGAGAACGGCGCTTGGTTTTCCCACTGCCAGCATCTCCCCACTAGCACTTTGTGGCACCATCACAGCAGAGGATGCTCTTGGGACTCTCCAGCTGTACTTCATGGTGCCTTACTGACTCCGTTAAGAAGAGAGAGGGAAAAAGCAGCACAGCCCTGCAGGAATTCATCACTGCTCTGGTTCCAGCCATCTCTAATTGAACTCAAGATTCCCCTCAAATGGGAAACATCCCTAGCAGCTTCTACGCAGGTCCCAGCAGAAGGCTGCTAATGTTTTAATACATCATTTCAAAGCCAGAGAAGGATAAAAGCCAAGGGGACTGAAGGAGCAGCTGACGTGCATGTTGGCTGCTGCAGAGAACAGCACGGCTCGTGACGCACAGCCGAGCCCCAAGCCCCCCAGAAGCTCTGAGCTGTGGGAAGGCACTGCAGGGCCCGGCCACTGCGTGGAAAATGTTCGATTAAGCCTGTCCCCTCCTTTATGCACAATGATGTATGGCCTATACCTGCCTAAACCCATCCTTCAGCTGACCAAGCTTCTTTGTCACTGAGAAATTAGACCTGGCTATCTGCATCATTTTGTTTAGCAAATACTGGTCCATGACAGAAGAGTCAGTAACGGAGGGAGCTGCTAATTACAGTACTACTGCTTAGAGTGCTAATGCCACATCCCTGGCTGGATCATCAGAGGCTCCCAACATGATGTCCAAAAAGGCCCAGCTGGTCCTTGATTATAAGAAGAGATGTGCCTGGGTAAGCAGGGCAGGTCTGGGACAGCACCCAAGCTTTAGGCCAAGTTAACTTCCAGGGGATAACCCTTCACTCACAGGAAGATGAGTAGAAGGGACAGCAAATGGGGATGTGCATCCATGCATGTTGGTAGGACTATTTGATCAGACTGTTTTCTTTAGCACAAAAAAGAGAAATCCTTGAATGTGCTCCGGGGAAGCTATGAAAGATGCAGCACAGCCTGGTTCCTAACCCAGAGCTTTGTCTTCACCACCAGGCCAGTCCCTTAACAAGGGGACATGGGGACACAACTACAACGTGAGCAGCTACAGCCTCCCCTTTATGCTCTACCCCATGTCTGCAGGGTCTCGGGGACAGCACGTGTGAGGTGGGAAGTTAAATGCATCAAGGAGAAGTATGAAAAGCAGCAGATAGGGGCACGGCACCAGGACAACTCAGCTGTGGTGTTCAAGCTCCTGAGAGAGAGGACTTGAGACCAAAGAACATAAAACAGAGGGTGGTATGGGATGTCATGCAAAATCGGCAGGAAATATCCCAATAAGCTCTGCAGAGCCTCCAGAAATTGTAGGCTGAGTATCAGACTTGTCTTTTCCTTGTTCCCAAAGGAAAACAAAGCCTCAATATTTCTGCTAAATTAGCATGCACGGGTTGGGTACGGAAATCGCTAAACTATAGCAAGAACCATGGCAGGCTGATTAACTATCAGCGCAAGTCTATCTGTATAGCCAGCACGGATGGTACTTCAGTATATGCAGCAAAGTAGCTGAATTGTGTTAAAAGAGGGACTATGCAGTAGATAAAACGGGGGATGGAGGCAAGAGGAGTAGTTTTGGGAAGTTCCCAAGGGTGTTGTGTCAAGGCAGTACATCAACCTACTGGTCTCAAGAGGATAAAGATGCCCCCGTCGCTGCTTTGAGCATTTCATTACAAACCAGACAGGGTGACACAGGTAAAGAATAAATGGTTTGGAGAGCTAATTGGTGGAAGCTGGAGACGTTCCCCAACAACAGAAAAGCTCATCTTCCCTATGATTTCAGCAAAGGGTATGAGGCCACATTCTGCTGCTCTTATCCACACTGTACAGTTCCCAATGTCCTGCTGCCAGTGATGGCATCAAAGACAGACACCTCTCCGATGGAACAGAAGAAATGAGCCTCTGTGTTTGAAATGGAAAGCTAAATCCAGCACTTTTCTCCTTCACCCCAGACAAAGCATAGCATTCCTTTTTACGTATCTTTGTTACAGTTTTAAGGACAGTGCCAGAGGTACTTTAGCAACGTTCTTGAGGATTTACTTAAAACCAGGCAATGAAAGACAGAGTTTACTCCCTTTTTCCTGCCTGCTACCTACTATCAGCACTTCTGGAGATGGACAGTTGAGACCCAATTCCGCACAAAGCTGCAGTGACACCACCCAGGTGAAAGCCTCTCCCGTCAGAGGCGGCTCGGTACACCTGGAACATCTGATCTGCAGAGCCACCTACCAAACCACTTTCTCCACTGGAAGGACTGGAGAACAATGCTGCAACTCTATGAAAATATGTCATGCACATCGTCACCAAAAGACTCTGAAGACTAAATCAGAAGGGAAAGAAGGAGAAACCCAAAGGAGTATAAAGAGGTGAAAGGAGTTTTTGACAGGCACATCAATCTCTGAACTGTTCGTATTATTGGCCTTTGCTTAGTAATGGATAGCTGATTGAATTTCTTGAGCATTTGATGCTTGCAGGTGTTGTGGATGCAGCTGAAGGCTATCAAGAGGAAAGACCAGGAGGCAGCTATGTGTTGGATGCACATCACATCTCTGCCACAACTAAAGGGTGCCAGACATTTGGCAGCAGAGCAACGATCCTGCTTATAGCACGAAGAAGAGGCGAGTTCTTAGAAGATCTTTCTGCCCAGGACTAGGGTTACAAAATTAAACCAACTAAACACAAAGAACTTTAGAAAAATTAATAGCAAGAGCGGACACCAGTCTTACTGGAGCCACCACAAAGAGATTAAGGAGAAAGAGTTTGCACATGATCCTGAAACCGTACTGCAGACAATGCATGTCTTCATCTTTTCAAGGCTACGCAGCCAGACAATAATTAACATTCACGATCTCACAATTGTTACAATTCCCTCTTTTTGCTGGAGAGAAAAAGAAAACTGGCAATGTGGGTTGCCTCCCTGAAAATCATGAAAGACGACCAACCCCAACAGATACAGGCCTGAGCACGGGAGGAAAAGCTGTCTGGTCCCCGTTTGATTATGGGGAACTGAACTAGTGCTCGGCAAGGAACCCTGTACAACCACCTTCTGCATTCGCCCCTGACCCCCAGCAGACTTGTGGACATGCCAGGAAGGAACATCAGGCGCTCCTGGCACATCCGGAAGTCTCCAGCTATGGCTGAACCCCTCCAGAAGGGATCCATCCTCTTCCTTGCACGCCCTCATGGAAAAACCTCTTTCCTCCACTCTCTTTGCTTGCACAAACATACACGCAGACGCACACACACTGCGTTGAACTGGGAGCGTTTCCAGCACAGCTAATGGCATCTGCTAGAGGCTGACCCAGCAGAGCACAATCTGCCTTACGTATTTCGGACCGACCTGCACGCCCAGCCCGGCAGACGCAGCCGAGCATCACCATGCTCCTCGCTCCCGCCTACCTCCTTGGCCCACGCTGGTTTCTCGCTGGCATTTATCCCTTCTTTGTAATGGTAGAGGGGTTTCTTCTCTGCCGGCCTCTGGTCCTGCCGCTGCTGCTGCTGCTGCTGTTGCAGGGAGACCAGATAGTCCCGCTCCTGCTGGAGCTGCCTCTGCAGCCTCTCCGCTTGCCGCTGCTCCTCCAGCTGCTTGCGCTTGTACTCCTACCCAGGAGAAAACACAGTGACACAGGTGCCCGGCCAGCCTGCAAATGCAGGGCTGCAAACTGCAGATTTTTCTGTTTGGGTGGAAAGTTGGGCCTGAGTATCTGAAAGGCTGTGTTCTGGCAAAGCTTATTGATTTGAAAGACTCTGGGGACTGAGCTGTAAAGTGTCCTGGAGAAGAGACAGTTGGGAGGACAGAGCCAGCAACTTCAGGGTTGTGACTCCGGCGCTGGCACTTTGTGGCCAGTGAACTGCCCAGTGAACAGCGCTGCCTCGCTAGGAAAACACTGTGAGACCCCCCGAGGGCTCAGACATTCCTTTATGAGTTACCATTGACTTTGCCCAGATTTTTCTGGATGGGAAGAGCAAAGCATCCATCCGATGAGGTGCCAAACACCACCGATCAGCCAAAACCCAGCTGAAGCCAAGTCCTCTGTAGGATGAATTTATTGTCTGTGGGAAGGGCTGCACAGCTTGAGCCAGCGGTATGATCCTTCTGAATCCCTACAGCTCTATGAGATTTAATGAGTAAATAATTTTGAAAGGGCCTTTTTAAAAGGCCAGGGCTTGTGTGAGGGTTTTTCTTTTCCCTAAATAAAATTAATAGCAAGAGAGAAAAAGAATAATCCCTGCGGATTAAAAGAAAACGCAGTGAGGGTAACAGCTAGCAGCATTAAAAAAGGATAACTCAAAAATAAATTTAATAAAAAAAAGAGGACATCTAGAACGCGAACAGCACGAGAGGGAATTCCTGTGAGTAAATTAAAACAAAAGCCCTCACTCAGAATATGAAAACCCGCATGGCAGGGTGGGTTTGCCAGGCACAGGCAGGCGACAGCTCGGCCACGCTCCAGCATGCTGCCGACAGCCTCCAAAATTACGCGGCAACCAAGCGGGCCGCTCCTCTCCCGAAGGCACAAGCACGCCGGTGCCGCGGAAGGGATGCAACGAGGGAGGCGTGCACTGCGAGGGGACCCAACCCGAAGCAGTGGTGGGGGGAATCGAGGCATGCTCACGGCCACGGTGTCCCCCGTGTCTCGGCATGGCAGGAGGCACTCCGGGGACACGGGCGCACGTGGGCACATGCACACGCGACATGGGCAGAAAGCGGCAAGCGTGGCCGGGGCCTCCCATTTACCAGAAGTAGCGCTTGCTCCTGCAACAACTGCTGCTGCAGGATCTCTAACTGTCTCTGCTCCTCCTCTAACTGTCGCCTGATGTACTCCTGGAGGCGTGGGCAGCAAGGATCAAAGGAAAAAAGAGAGAAAAGGTAAAAGAGACAGTATTTCCCAAGAGGAAGGAGAATGAGGTGGGCACCTGCATCCATCCCACCTGAGAGCCGACACCGATCAATCAGCCCAGGCACCCTCCATCCCAGCCCAAAGAGCCTGGGGTATCCATCTCTCTACAAGGGAGCTCTGAGGGCAAGTGAAAACCACTGGGAAATGGCAAATGTTAACTGGGAACACCAGAGAACCCCACCCCAGGAACCAGTGGGTGGGAAAAACCTGCATCAAGTGTCTCCACACCTGCGGGCCAGCAAGTGGATCCACATTGAAATAAATGACGGCGGTGGAAAGCGACACACACGGCGTTAACAATTAAGCAATTTGCTCTCGAGTGGCAAAAAGTGTTTATGAGAAAAATATCTGATTAGAGGAAGAGGAACGTGCAGTGAAGGTGATCGCCCTGCTCCTGCCGGCTTACCTGCTCGTGCTCCGCACGCCGCCGCTCCTCCTCCCGCCGCATCTGCTCCTCATAGTGCCGCCGCTGCTCCCGCTCCTGCTGCTTCCGCAGCTCCTTCTCCCGCCTCTGCTGCTGTGGGGACAGGAGGTACAGGTCAGCACACCCACTCCTTTCCCCAGGACCTGAGAGTCCTTTTTCTCACAGTTTTTGGCGAGCCACCTCGCCCAGTGACCTGCAAGGCTCCCACCTGCCCGAGGAGATGCCCTGCCAGCAGGGAGGTCCGTCTGGGGTGGTAGAGGGGCTCCGTTGATCCTACCTCCTCACGTGCTCCGGTGCCTGGCACCGGCTATGGAGAACCCATAGCATCCTCCTGGCCAGCACTGGACCATGCAGGCCACCCCATTTCTTCTCCCACTTGCAGGTGAGGCCACGCGGGCAGGGCATGGTCCCCACTTAGCTGTGTGCCCAACTGGTGGGTTAATCAGGCCCTGGACGCAGAGGGAGCTCACCCCAGGAGCTGCACAAGCCCGTTGCTTATGGGGAACTCACGTCTCAGCCCCAAACCCACCCAAGAGGATGAGGGAGGGTGCTGGGGGAACTACTGCCCATTGAGGGGCAGTAGAGGGGAGAACATTACGTTTGCTGAGATGAGAAGCTAACACAGAAGACCCCAAATCCAGGGGTTTTCCCTTTTTGAAACACAAAATGAGCAAGGTGGAGGGGCTTCTCTTGCTGTCCTCGGGCCACCCCTGCCCTCTGCCTCCTGGGTCGCATCCCTGCTTGCTCAGCTCTGTAGCACCTTTGCCAACAGCAACCCAGGGCGTTTTGGGGTGATGATGACTACAGCCTGCTGTGAGCCGTCCAGGGCGCGCTGCGCGCCCAGGCGACACCCGCAGCCCCCACACCCCCCGCTTTTAACCCAGCGTAACTGCTCCAGCCATCCGAACCACCCTGCTCTCCCATCCTGGGGGCCAGGGCCTCGCAGCGAACTGCTGCAATACTCTGCCACGAAGCAGAGGGGCCACAGGCTGCTCCGCACCGCAGCCCCGCAGCCGGCACATCGGCAGAGGGCACTCAAATGCCAATATTGGCTACTGGGGCTCTGCAGCCTGCAGTCACTCCATCATGTGCTGGGTGCAGCGACATGCGTGCAGCCCTAATGGGGAGGCAACCCGCTGAAGCGTGAACCTGGTCCTTTTTTCTCCCTTTTTTTCTTCCCCGTTGCTGACACACAACGGCTGAGCAGACTGCAGTGGTGAGGCAGGCACCAGAGGGGCTGGCAACGCCGTCCGTCAGCTAAATCACATGGAGGGCTGGAGCTGGCAGCTGGCTACGGCAGCTCTGCCCAAGGAGCTGGCTGAGCTATCCGGAGACAAAGACGCATCCGCTTGAAACTGCTGCTCTGCAGTAAACCTGCACTGCACGTACAGATGGATCTGATATCTGTATCTATCTGTAGAGAGATATCTATATAGATATAGATAACTTCTATATAGATATCTACCCCTATTATAGATATCTATCTATAGAGATATACAGATATTATAGATGTTCTATAGATCTATCACTATAATCTCATACAGATTAGATAGCTATCTAATTAAGTACCTAGTACAATAGATCCATCTCTAATATATATATTTATAATAGATTTCTAATAGATCTCTTGTGTGAGATATCTATTATAGATATTACAATTCTGTTATGTATCTATTCCATATTCTACTCTATATTCTATTACATATCTTTATATATCTCCCTAGAGAGAGAGATAGATACCTATAGATATCTTTACAGATAGATACCTAAAAAGGTAGAAACATCTGTAGACAGATATATAGATTTTTTTTAACAAACACTTAAAGACACCCTCCCCTTTCAATCCAGGGAGGAGCCACCGCCTTTCTGGCCGCTGTCTCCTCACCCACAGGTTACATCCACAGCCACCCTGCACAGCGATTCTGCTGATTTCCTCTAGCTTAACATTCGAGCTGCAGCACAGCTTTAGTGCCACCTATAGCCATATTTATCCGTGCTGTTCCACTCGCCTCAGGGAAGGAAAATCACACCCAACCTGAAATAACCTGCCAGCTCCAGACTCCGGCGTGTCCCACGCCAGGCGCAGTCACTCGCACTGCCCACGTAAGCCGGGGATGCATGTGTTACTCCGTGCGTACGCCTGTCCTCACTGAGTACAATGCAAATGTAGGGCTGTTCACAGTTTTTTTAACTCTGTACTAGAAATTGCAGAGGATACGCCACGGGGATGTGGTAACTCCGCAGCGGTAACGGTAATGCATGGGATTTCTTGGCTTCGCCAGCGCTCCCTGACCTCCTTAGATAAGCGTGATGGTCACTGCTCCCCTGCACTCAGGAGCACCGATCCTTTGACTAACTTGACTAACGGGTTGAAGGCACATTACCTTGAGCTTCCAATCACAGTGTGTATCACTCTGGGTTTGGGGTGGGGTTTAATATTGGGTTTTTTAGTTAAAATAGCATGCTGCTGAATAAAGCACAATAAGGCTTGTGTAGGCTGGGTTTGGCTGGCAGGAGGCAAGGCCCTGAATGCCACAGCTATTTCTTAACTAAAAATCACCCGATTGGTCTTTATTGCCAATCCGGCAGGCTAACAAAGCCAAACTCCTCCAAGGAAGGTGACAAAAGCATTTTTCCCAGGCAGGGAGCAGCGCACCACCATCCTTCCAGGGGATCACCCAGCCAGAGGCCCATTTCCACACAGGAAAAGCCTATTTAACCCCAGGAGCTGGGAACTAAGCCCCCCCCCAGGCACAGTTCTCTTTCCAAGCCAAGCTTGATGCTCTTCTGGCTATTTTAAAGGACCTCTGCACCCTGCCACAGCCAGGCTCTTCGTGCTGAGGCTGGGAGCAGGATGAAATATATACATTTACCGAGGCCAGGAGTACAGAGCTTCTCTCCAGCTCAACAGCGTTTTTGTCAGGTCACATTATAAGCAAGCCATTTGTCACCGTCGCATTACGAGCACCTTCAGCTGAACGCCGCACCGCCGGCTCAGCAGAGCAGGGCGGAATCGGCAGCGGCGCAGCCTCCCGGCGCGCTCAGCTGCCTTCCCCATACGGCCCCGCTTCAGCAGCTGGCAAACATCTGGAGAGGACCTGGCACTGCAGTGGGCAAAGCCTCCAGCAACGCACCCATCTCCCCTCTGCCTCTGCTCACGCCGGTGCCAAGCAGCGCCGGGATGACGGGGACCCTGGTTAAAGTAGGGACTGAGGCTCAGTGAGATGCCGCTGAAAACTGCATGTGGCAAGTCCACGTAGAAAGGAGGAAAAAAAAAA
>VZTL01008270.1:2472-19053 GCA_013400535.1 Scopus umbretta
CAGTCATGTTCTGGTTGTGAATACAGACATACCTATATATAGATATACATATAGGTCCGGATCTGGCTTTTCTGAGCTCTACCAAATGCTGCTTGGATTCTTTTCTTTCAGAAATGGCTTTATACTGAAAACAGTATCTGGGAAAACTGAAAAATTATTCTTTTAAAATCTCGGTCTCCTGTGTTTTCTTTACACATGTTCAGGAATGCTTCATTTTTCTACTCAAAGTACTTCAGTCTGAAAGCTTTGTGTCTATAAAATACTAAATCTTCACTGAAATTCCCTTAGCCAGGAATCTCAAGATAAATTCACAAAAGGGTTCTATGGGCTGTTTCCCTCAGGGAGAAGAAAAGACACTGCTGTGGCAACTGCCTTAGAAAACCAGTTTGCTAATGCTGAATTGTGAAGACTTTCCTAACATAGATGGAGACCTAAGGTGCCTAATCTGTGTTACTATTTGCTGGTGATCATATGCTTTCCTGTGTAAAAATACACTAACAAAAAGCACAAACAGCCCTGTTAGCTGGGCAGACAAAGCAAGTCAGAGAGCTCCCTTACCCTTTTTGCAGTGTGCTAGCTTTGAAGAGATCAGTCCCTGGGAGAAAAGGTGGTAGAGGAACTGAATTTCTTACATCCGAGGAGAGCATTAAAATACTAAAGAATATTATAAGTACTGTGCTACTCCTGCTCTTTAGTTTGTGTAGGGCAAAGCATTAGCAAAGAAGGTATGAGTTCTACCTCTCTCAGTCTCTCGACACCTTTGGGGATAGATGAAGTAGAGGGGCAGAACTTCCACCCTTGAAGAATCACCACCCTTAGACATCATCCGAGCAAGCCCTAAAGGTGGGAAAATAAAAAAAAATAAATAAAAAAAAAACCAAACCCAAAACCAAATAACAAAACACATGTGGCAGAAGCAAAGGCAGCAATAACACCTCCTTCCTGTCATCAGACTCTCGGGAGGAGGAACAGAGGCCTTAGCAATAATGACAAATGGTATTTTATCAAAGACAAATGGTAGCAATATTGCGTTTCACTAGCATCTATTAAGAAGCCATTTGAATTTTAAACTCATTTAAAGTAAAGGAGAGTTCAATGTCAGGAGATGTGGGTAAAGATGTTTAGGACAAGTGCTACATGCGGGGGTAATTGGAAGGTTGGAAGGGATGGGTGACAGAGACTGGTAGTGGTGGAGGTGGTGAGGATGGCAAGAAATCTATGTGAGGGTGTAAGTGGTACTTTTTGGTTAAGTATAAAGTGGGATCCGGGAGCAACTCCATGTCCTAGCCATATTCCAAACCTTTATGAAGGCAAGACATGAGTGCATACGTTTTCTTCCTTTCTTTCCCTGTGGACCTTTGTTTCTGCTGGAAGAACTCCTAGGCACATTTGCTGGAAGGAACTGTAGTACGGTCTGAGTAGGTCCCCAGTCTAGATGATCAGGAACAAGGACACCTTAGTCTAAATAGACCTCTTGACTTTCTTTATAAACTTTAGGTTTATACCTTCTTTGAGTTGCAATTTTCAATTTTACTCTGCATTCATAAGTGCTGAAAACTTACTCTTTTATTTCCTTCATTTTTCTTGGTAATTAACAGGAATGAAAATTAAGATCTGATTATAAGAGTTTGAATATAAGAACCTGACACTTAAGAAAAGCACTGATTACCACAGAAATTGTGCTAAAACCAAAATTGTTTGTCAGACCTGTAAAGGAAGTAATATTTGGAACAGCTAAGGCAGGTAATGAAGGAAACAGAAAGAAAACAAGCAGATACAAGTTAAATCTGAAGGCAAGGAAAAGTCAATCTGCAATTGAAGCCAATGTTGAGTGATGATGTAAAGGTGAAGGTAAAAATTATAATCACAGTGTTACCCAAACAGGATGCAAGAAACAGAACCCCTCTATGCATTTACAATGTGAAAAACCCTAACAGTTCTCACAAGCAAAGTATAGGGTGTACCAATTAATTTCACTATTTCAGAATATAATTTTTACACTTCTGATTTTCCAGTATTTGTATCTCAGCAAGGGAAAGAGCTGCTTCTCTATGTAAAGTAGCAAAATTGTGTGTGAGGACAAACACATATTAAGGAAATTAATCATAGCAAGAGACTGGACAGTTGAGGCAGATTAGACATACCAGACAGCAAATGGCAGGGTGAGGTACTGCAGTGGAGCTGCCTCCGCCACAGAGCATAGGAAGAGTTACGACACTTATGCATTTTCATTTCTACAGGTGGGGACCTCAAATCATTCCATGAGTTAGGCTCTTAGTATCTCTAATCTGGTCCTGCTGAGGCACACAGTTGATATACTCCTGACTTGTCAAAAAAAGGCACAAGGCACACTTAAATCTCCGCATGGCCTTAGCATGAGACATTAAGTTTGAGATACTTGTGAATGTAACAGTTATTTCAGGATGTTATATCCCAAGAAACACATTGCATTTTCAGTTTCCAAAAATTAATTTCTCTTTATGACCTATGCTCTTTAATTCTTTTGTATATTTCTTATGTAGACCCCCAATATGAAATAGATTATTCGAACTACTGTGCAAGGGCATTTCTTATTGATTAATCTGCTGAATCAGGTGATTCATGATACAAAATGCCCAAACATTAAATTTTTTATATCTAAGGGATTAAATCCTACCTCTGGTCAGGTTAAAGAAACAAAATGGTGATTTTAGCTGCTAAAAAAATCAACATGTCCCATACTACTGTAGGATCTCTCCTTCGACTCAAAGAAAAAGACTAACCACAGAAAATAACCCAACATCCTGGCAGTTAAGGAAATTTCCCAGGAATTGTAGCAGTGTCTGAAATTCTAACCTACACTTTAATCAAGCAACTTTTATCTCAAAAGATCATCCTCCCTACACTGCTCACTGTCATGAGCTAGGAGTCTCTTTCACAAAAGTTTTGTGAACCTTCTGCAGTCAGTTCTGCAGGTTCAGTTTCAGGGGGCAGAGTAAAACATTTAAAAAACTCAGCACTGTCTCAAGACCTTCTCAAAAAATAAGCAGTCAGAAAATACATTTCAGAGGGTTCTGTAACCTTGTTAAGTATCTGTGCCATTTAAAATAGTTATTTCCACTGCACACTATCACTACTGCTCCTGCTTGCTGAGCTCCACACAACTGCTGTGGACTACTTCTGCTAGTGGCCTAGAGACCAGTAGAACACCTTGAGGACTTAGAACTTTTGGTATGGGGACTATTACGTAAAGGTGTCTCTGCCACAAAGGACTCTTCCTTTTTTTTTTTTACAGAAAAAAGCTGCAAAAAAAAAAATGTTTACTCAATTCTTCCTCAGCCCAAGGATGTAAGCAATATCAGTTAATATACACCCTGGGTATGACAGGCAAACCTGGTTTGCCCATGTTTTCTCCAACATGACTGTAAATCTCACTGTGTCTCTATGTTTATAGTCTGGTTGTTTTTAATAGAATACATCCCAAAATATTTTAAGACATATGTGGAAATAAAGTTTAATTTGGTCTCCCCATTTCACTCTTCTAGTTGTATCTCTGCCCAGCAAAAGATGATGACAGCACATTCCTCATTCTCCCATCCTACCAGGTCTCCATCCCTGCTAAGTTTTCAGGGAAAACAATCCTCAGGCTTTTCCATCCTCAGACTTGAAGCAATTTGGCTTGCATTTTAAAAGGTCCTGCCTAGCTGAGGAGAAGATATTTGGCCACTAGATCTCAAAAAAGGTGTCTTTTCATTCTCTTGTTTCCACCACCAATTTCACTCCTAGAAATTTTTTCCCAATAAAACCCATTTGATCACCAGTCTCTCTGCCCATGAGAGACTAAAGCCTTTTCACACACACAGACACACACAAACACACACACAGAGGAAAATTTCCAATCCTCTGTATTCATGGATGCAATTTCTGCGTTGAGAATCCTACAAGTAGGTGTATCTTTGACATTGTGCTTCTTTCATGGCACTATGCATGGGAGAGCTGGATGTTGTATAGAAGGTACACTGAATATGCAGAGTAATTCCGTCACCAATAGGTTTATATATGCTAAAAAATCAAGTGGTATGACAAGCAGTCCTGCAGTATGCTGTGAGTCTATCTGGGAAACATGGCACAGCTGTGAAGGGGTGGGTTTCAAGGAAAGGACATCAAGGTCGTCTTGAAGGCATGGTGCGCTGAGCATGACCTACCAACTTTTTGAGTGTTCAGGTGCAAACAGACAGCAGCAGAACAGCACATGAGGGAAACCGCAGGCTTCTGTGAAAGAAACCACAAATCCTCCATAAGGTAAAGCACACAAGGTGAGCTACAGAGCAGACTGATGTCTACTTAAAAAGGTGCTGCAAATTTTGTGATAGCAAGCACTGATCACATAAAGGTCTGCGTAGTCCTCTTCACACTGCTGTGCTCAGCATATCCAAACTAACTGCAGTGTCACCCTTGACTGTATGGATCACAAAAAAAAGCACACAGATAAGTGCATTGTTCAAAATGAATGACGTGGCTGAAACAGGAGCTAAAGTGCAGTGAGGTACCAGTTATGCTATTTTGTTATGTTATTTTGGATTGGATTCTTTAATAGAGACATTTACACATCCAACTTATCAATGTGCCTACATAAGCAAACTTTTTAAAACAAGAACTTCATACTTAGTTTATTGCCATCTACCATCCCTTGGTCTCCTTGAGTACTACTTGCCAGGGGCTAAGCATTGGCTGAGTTGATTAAATGGCAAAGCTCCCACAGAATTCAGCATTCTCAGGTTTTTATCCAAATTGTCTTCTTATCAATGCATTTTAAACTACTACTTTTTAGCTTTCAAACTAATTTTTACAAGATTAATTTAATTTTAGCTCCTGCTGATACTTGAACCACTGTAAGGTTCTTTGGCTTTGTTTTCTGTACATGCTGATTTGCATATGCCATCTCAATTTAGTATTGTCTGTGAAATCTATGTATTTTCACACCTTCAGAAGGGCCAGAAGTCAAAAGTAAAAGATGTTGTAAGGACTACAACATATCATACGTGCATATCACTAGTAAATTACAAAGGAAACAACAATATTGGTTAAAAGTTGGACTTCTAGAATGAAGTAGTAAAATAATTTTGATTTTCAGTTAGATATAACAGCAGGCTGAGCCTGTCACTGGATCAAGCAGGAGAAGAGAACTTTGGTATGCTGAGAAATTGCTATATGAAGAAACTTAAGACATACATCTGCTGCTGAAGCAAATGACAGCAGCTTCTCTGCAGGCCAAGTCTAGAAAAGCTAATGTTAGCAAGATGTGCAAGCCTAAATAACAGGCACCAGGGTCACGCATCTTATTAAAATCAGTATTTTAAAAACTGCTTGCTTTAAACATTTACCTTGACATTGTAGATTATCTTTAATACCAAGCCAACTCTGATTCAGTTGACCTCTATTTGAAGCAGCTAAATCCCACATATATGATTGATTTTTGGTCTTCTTTATTCAAAGAAAAATATGAAGCAAAAATAAAGCTTCAATATATTTAAAATTTATGCTTGCAGAGACAGACTATGGTGAAATTCAGCCAGCTTCATTTTGTGCTGAACTAGATCAGAAGATTGGGCAAGATATATTTTGAGGGGACCTTCATCAACAGATAACCTAGATGATTATAATTAGCGATTTTCCCCCATTTCAGCTGTGTTTACTACAGTTCACAGTCTCAGGGTTCTTCCTGACTTGGTGGCGCTATATAAACCCCTGTTGTTCTCTGCAATATCTACTTCTGAGATACGACTATCTTCTTTGTAATTGTTGTCAAAGTTAACATGAAAACCGAAACTTAGGATTCTTGCAGAAATCTGTTGATTTAGTAAAAAGAATTAGTGACATAAAGATACTTTAATTTCAAATTATTAATTGTCAAGTACCGTAACATTTTCCTGTACCCCGAATTTGGACACACTGGAAACCTAAAAGAAAAACACAAGAATTATATACCCATTATAAAAGAGTAGTTGTCCAAAACCTGAAGTTTCTCTGGGTATCAGGTAACAGTACAACAACATGCTTACTCAAATATAACCAAGCCGCAACAACAAAAATTGTCAGCCATGACTGGTAACTGAAAGGTCAATTGTCTTCCCTTTCTAGTCAGTTCAAATGATTCAAGCAAAAAAATTGCCATGAGAACAAAAGTGAGCAATCTAAAAATCTCAGCATAATATTTTAACAAAGTTTGCTTTTTTCCTCTCTTGGTTACTATTGAGCTCTTGATGCTCACTAATAAAACTTCAGTAATATCAGCACTAAAGTTTCGTTTTACCTGTCAGCAGATAAGTAACAGTTTAGTAGTGCCTCAGGGTGATTGATGGCAAAGTAGCAAAAAAATAGCTAGTACTATAAACCCTATTTACAACATCTAAGAAGAACCTTGAAAAGATAATACTATGGATTACCTTTGTGTTATTTTCTATACTCGTTATAAAATTTGTCATGGGGTCTTTAATTGTCTCATTTTCCATTTTTTATGGTCTTTGTCATGACAATAAGTTTTCACATAATTCAACGTCTGCTAGATTGCTTCAAACTATACGGCAGAAGTCCAAATGTGTTAGAGATGCTGTAGCGTGATCATCCAGCTCTTCAACCCTTATTCACCTAGTGATAAAATTTGCGAAAGAAAAGCAATAGAAATTTTTATGCCCTCCAAATAAGCAGCCGTTCCCTACCTGTTATTTTCACAACTTTCTTCCTCCTCTTTCCCTGGGCTGTCCACTCAAGGACCAGCTAATTAGATCGCAGAGGAGTCAGACCCGTGTGGGCCCCTTCGTGGTGCCAGTGAACCCCACATTTTTCACTCCAGTCTCCAGAACTCTGGGGTTTTCTCATGAACCCAGAGCATCATAAGATAATCCTATTCTTTTTCTTTTAATGAAATCCAAGCCCCTTAAAGAAAGCTAAAGGAAGGGGAATCATGAAACAACCTAGAAGCCCAGTAAGATGCATAAAAGCCATTTTTTTCCCATGTATTATCATTTTCAAGTCAGTTCCAAGTTGTTTTGGGGTCTGATTCATGATTTTTTTAATGCCTATGGTTGGCAGTGTGGATGACAATCGAAAAGACTTGGTGTATAATATTCATAATCTTATCTTCCAGCAAAGACATTTATGGCTCCTGGTGCAGCCTTGGGAAAGCTTCCTTAGAGCCTATCTGGCAAAGCTCATGGAAAATGCTTTCTTCCCTCTCCAGCTGGCTCAGTGACTCCATTTCATCCTAGAAAATTGTGTCTTGGCCTCAGTTATTCACATTTGTCACATTTTGCCTACACTACAGCAATGTGATATTTGGGCATAAAGACCTCAGCACCTAAGTCCAAAAGGTACGTAACATATTGCATATTACTGATATTACACTGGTCACTGCAAACACATTGCATGTTTCTGCTGCTGCCTACTTTATTGTTCAGACTTAGGCATACTAGAACAGCATGTAAAGCAAAAGGATGAAGACAGTTTCCCTCTTTGGCACAATCGAACTTCCTTCAACATAAGTAAAACTTCACTTTTCAGAAGTCTTCAGGCAGTTCCAGAATTGGAAAACAGCACCCACAGAAAGAAGAACCACCACAGATTTCACCTTCTTCAGGCAAATGTGAGTTTATCCACTGATATACTTGTTCTGACATAAACATAAACTAATATACTTATGAATACATGAATACTATTAAAAAATTTAAAACTTTTTTCCCCATTGCATTTGCTTCTCCTTCTGAAATATTATTACAAAAGCAATGTATGGTGGTTGTTGGTCAGTACCACTTACCGTGCCTGAATGGTGAATCTGGACTAAGAGCCTACACAGGACAGATTTGCCAATCAATGGCATAGAATGTCTGTAAAATAGTGGCTGAAATGATATGTAGGATTATTTCTCAGTAAATCCAGCTGCTAGGCAGAGATTTTCACTATGTGATAGGGTTTAGGATTCTGGCAGGCAGATGGTAAGAAGAACACCATAAAGAGAATAAACTCAGAAAAAGTCTCTTTCCTTTGCCATTCTGTGTGCCTTCTCCTGTATATTCGGATTCAAAGTAAATGATGGAAATCAATGCAGCTATTGTGCAAATCCCACCTCTTTTATCATCACAGTCACAGAAGTACCACAGGCTCTACATCAGCGTCAGAAATCTTACACAGAAGTCAACCTGTGAAGAGATTGCAATGGTGCAATGCAGTCATTCTTTCAGGAAAGGGAAGAGACATTGACCAAAAACATAGGTTGCACCAGCAGGAAAAAATGCTTTACTGTCTGTGGCCAATGCACTTATTAGCTCTTAAGAGAATTTCAGTTCCAGAATTTCCACTTCTGAAGAAAGCCTGCAAATATAGGATAATAACAGAAAGCAACATTTTTATCTCCAGCAAGCAAGCTCATTAGTGCTCAATGCACAAATTTCAGCTTCATTAGGTAGAATAGTAATAAAAATAATAATGCTCCATAAAAAAGAACAGATTACAGAAGAGTACCTGACTCTTGCTGCATGTTTACGCAGGAAGGGAAGGAGCCAAGTGTCATCCTTTCCTCTTATGTGCTGGCTAGTAGTATGGTAAGTAGTTAGGCCAGTGATGAGGAGGGAGGTGAGGTGCAGATGGAGTGGCTGTAAATTAGACATTCAACAGCAAGTATTATGTCCCATTCTCATTACCCATTATTTTTATCAACGTAAGGCTACCTTTGAAGGCACTTATAAAAGAGCAGAATGATATATAAACAAAAGAGCTTATGTTCTAAATTACAATAAAAAGTGAGCTTTCATAAGAGTCATGGATACTGAGCAAATAGGCCTTCATGGTATACATGTGTCACTGATATCAACGGGAAGCAGAAATGTTCAGTCCGTTGAACAATCAAATCCTCATAATTAATACTTTGGACTCTACTTTGATCATTGGTTTTTCACTCTGGAATTTCTGTCGAATGGTCTTCCTCCAATTCCTCTATTTAATGCATACAGAGAAGCAAATAAAGTGGCTGTAACATCTATTATAAAGGCATGAAGGAGATGAGAAAACGTGTTGTGAACCTTGCTGGCATGATGCTGCCTGTTGTACTTCAGGAATATGTGCTGCAGTATGAGATGTGCAGTCTGATGCACAAACCTGCTTGACAGCCTCTGGGAAAGCCAGCTTGCACCTAAGAGATTGGGTAAGTGTTTTGAGGAGGTATTATTATGAAGATGCTAAAAAGGAGAAAAATCTGTGAGTATAGTTTATGAAATTTAAAATAAGCCAAGAACGCACATGCTTGGCCATCTTTCTAATTTATGCCGGTGCAAAGAAGCAGAAAGACAGATTGGTATTAATCCAATGTATAAGTGAGGCCGAAATCTGCAAGGGTTGATTTACAGGGGTGGAATAGACAGGTACCCATGGCTATCGCCCTGTGCCCAGTGCCCAACACCTGGAGTGTGCCTTCTGCTCAGCGGTGCGACTGAGTTGCACAGCTTGAGGCTCTGCCCAGCACTGGAGTCCAGATCTTTCTCTGCAGGAGAGAGTCACGTAACTATTTTAAAGCTGTGAAGTGGCCTACCAGGGATCATCTGCAGTTAGGTTTCTTTGCCTGAATGAAGCAGAAATGTCATGATCTTAAATCACTCTCTACTAACACATAATTCTGCAAAGGAACTTGTCAGGTAGAATGGCAAGTAGAAAGAAAATGGAAAATATTTGGGTGCCAAAGAAGATCAGGGAATTCCTTCAAAAGGAGGAAGGAAGGAAGGCTCCTCAGTTTTTACTCTTACCCTGCAACTCCCAATATTTGCACACTAAACTTGGATGTTATACAGGACACAGAAATCCTTAGCATGACAAGGAGTAATGTACATAAATTCGATCTCCAAAAGCTGATTGAGGAAATGTTGCCATGTCTATTTCTCATCTATTATCGTTGTAGAAATTGTATTCAGTGTTCCCAGATAAAAAGTGGCAATCCAGGCTCAATAATAAAACAAAAAAAAAGAAAAGAAAAACCTGTAGATAATAAAGTACACATGCATGTGTACCAATCTTGAGAATTTGAAAACAAATTGGAAAAAAAATTATATAGCTTTTGTTTTAGTTTATATTTAGCATTGTTAGGTTTTCTTTGGTGATGTGTATTCAGCAGCAGTTTATCAAGCCAGTTATTCAACAAGCAAATCCCTTATCTTGAACACTGGCTCAACTTCTTAGTTCATTATTTTGTTCCCAGAAATAAGGTGGGAGTTTTAGTTCATTGTACATTTCCCATTAGCAGGCTTTTACCATGCAGTAATAGGTCTGTTTAGTGCTGAATGTTTAACAGGGGGTGGGGGGGACCACAAGGAAAATGTATTTAGTGTGATACAATGAAGCATTGTTCCCTTAGTGTCATTGAACATGGGCCAACTATACCATTCAGGGGTAAATGCAGAGCTCTGACATTTAACTCCGATATTACAGAACGATGTTTTCAAATAGTCACATGTTCACTAACTGCATCACATTTACAATTGTCTTTGAAGTTTTAATCTCAGTTCATGCTACTAAATCACCATGAAGGTTTATTTTTAACTTGTTATATAAAATGTTTTTTAAAAAAATTCAGGGAAACATCTCCAAGTATGAAATATGTCAAACTGAAAGCTGCTAATTGTATAACTTCAGTATAGTGATTTTATAAAATTGGCTTTTTGAATTTTTATGCAAGAGAAAAAGCGTTTCTAGATTTTTAGCATTTTCAGATTTTATTTTTAAGTTGTTCTAAGAGAAGTAAGAATTTTAAGTGTATCTATTGTGAAATATAAATAAGACTAGAACAGATGATCCCACTAAGCCTAATTTTCTTAATAAAGCTCTGAAAAAAAATATAGTGAAACTATGAAGAGAAAGGATAATGTACTATTATCGAATTGCTAGCACATTGCCTCACACTCATCTCTGCCTGGCGTTGCTCTTTCCCTTCATCTCTAACCTCACCAAACAGTGTTTATAGTCACCACTGAGAGATTTCTTCCAAATCCATGCTAGACCTCTAAAATTGCTCTCTCTTGAAACTTCTTTCCCAATGGCCTCTATTTCCTCTTGTCCTGGTTTCAGCTGGGATAGAGTTAATTTTCTTCCTAGTAGCTGCTATAGTGCTATGTTTTGGATTTAGGATGAGAATAATGTTGATGAAACACTGATGTTTTTACTTGTTGCTAAGTAGTGTTTACACTAAGTCAAGGACTTTTTAGCTTCCATGCTCTGCCAGGTGCACGAGAAGCTGGGAGGGGGCACAGCCAAAACAGTTGATCCAAACTGGCCAAAGGGCTATTCCATACCATATGGTGTCACGCTCAGTATAGAAACTGGGGGGAGTTGGCCAGAGGGCAGAGATCTCTGCTCGGGGACANGTCTCTCATTCAGCCTTTAACTTTGGGGATGGAGAAGGGTTATAAAGGTACATTGGTCCCCGCTACCCTAGTGTTAAGAAAATCTCACCCACAAGTTCAAATTCAGTGGTGAGTTGTATGCAGTTAAGTCACAGTCAGCTTGTCTTGCCAGCAAAACTGATTTCCCTCTTTTCAACACCACTTTCTAAATGCCCTTCTGTCATCTCAATTCAACAGGGCTAAAATATTCTTATTCTTTCTCTGCCACTCCTTTTCAGCTTCTTTAGACAGTAATTTAGTCTATACCCCAAATACTTAGCACTTAGGTGAAAGTTATACTTAAATTTTGCAGATTTTCTATGCGTATCTTCTGTAAGACACAGCCAATCTTACATATTCATACAGTTAGGAATTTTTGCCCAGGGTCTCATCCTCTCAATCCCCGATGATGGCAACATTTCGTGACAAATGCAAACCTTCCATTTTTCTACGCTGTCGTTTTGACCATATCACCTCTTTTTATAAATCCCTCCCCTAACTACATCTTTTATTGCCCAGGCCCTTCATGGTCTAGCCCCCATGCTATTTTTTTCCTCTCTATTTCAGAGTCTCAGCTCCCAGCACCAGCCAGTGAATGACGCCCATGCCCATCATTCATTTGTTGCATCCTCAAACGCTTTCTTTCGTGCTACCCTTCATGCTTGGGAGCTCTCCATAAACATCCACCTTCAAATCCATTTTCTGCGAGGCCTATGAAAGACCCGACAGCGGTTAGGTTGATAGTGCTGGCAACACTTCCCATCACACTGACTTATTGTTTCCTTCTACACCCTCATCTGTCTATATCAATCTGTTGTGTTTTTTTGGTTTTGATTCAGAACTTGTTATATCCATCACCAACTTTTTGTTCTGATTTTGTGCAGCGCCTAACACAACTGGAACATGGTCCGTGGAAGTAGTTTATAGTGATTCAAATAATGGGGACAGAACACAGCTTTATCATGCCTATGAGAACAAGTTTGAGTTTTATTTCATACATTGTCTACGAGAGCATAAGCATCCTATTTTCAGATTACAGAACACACATGCTACCTTCTCCAGGGATGGAAAACAGTTTAAAACTTCTGTCTCTCAATCCAACTTTGTATCCTGGTAGGCCATCCTACTTGTTAAATTTGTAGGACTGTTAATGAAAGTTGTAAGGTACCAAATGGTGTTGACTGAGATGAACAAGTATACCGGTCACTGAGGAATGGGCTCAAAGCTCTCCATCTCAGCAGAATTGTAGTAGCATTAAGTAGCATTGTGTTATATGATACATACTGTTGAGCAGAAGTTTCCACTGAGTTTGGTGGCAAAACAGACTCTATAGAAGTAGGTTTTTCTGAAATAAGCTGTGTTCAAGAGCACCACCTAAAGTGGAATTATAAAATTTATTTCACAGTTGATTAGATCACATTCTCTCAATGGAAATTAGCATCTGCAGGTGTTCTGCTGAAGGTCACAAGAGGAAAAAGCAGGGTACAACCGTAGGTAAAGGTAGGGCCTTTCTATGTATCCAGAAAATAACCCAAAGGACTTACTTGTCCCTACCCCATCAGATTTAATGTTTATTTTAACATAATTGATCTGTTGTCTTTCTACCATTTTGAAACACAAAATCCCATGAAGATATGGACAGCCCTAGGTATTAAACATGAGAGAGAGGAAAGCAAGCAGCAAATAGAGTACAACACTTATTTGTAACAAACACATGAGACTACTTGCTTGCCTCGAAGAGATCCAACAAGATTAAAGTTAACTGCAGTTTCCGAAACACTTTGATCCAAACTGCAGCATTAACTTAATGTTTTCCTCATTTTTGCCTGAAAACTAACAGCAATTTGCTATCAAAGGATGTACATGAGCAAAACTAATTGCATTCCTAAGTCTTGTTAATATGCAGTTTACTCTGAAATTTGAGGATGTGAACCCTTAGTTTTACTTTGTCTAAGAATATGGTGTATATGAAATTATATGGTGCATTTGTGAAGAAAGGCATTTTCCATTTTAATTTTGTATATAAAAAATACAATCATGTCAAGCAAGGAAAGGGTTAAAAAAAGTACTCTTACTACAGTATTTTCATTCAGGAGTTTATATCCCTTAGAAAGGTAGACCTAAATAGCTGTAAATCTGATGAAGAAGTTAATTATGAGGGAAAAGGGCCAAAAAGTGAGGAGGAGAAGAAGAAATATCATTGGTTTGACAACGATGGCTGCCAGAAACAGCTTGCAAATCATGGAACTATGCGGGGACGAAAAGTTGACTCTAAATTATGGTGAGACTGGGTCTCTAAATCACTGGGGAGCAAAATGATTTCAGTAGATCTTTAATTTTCAGTTATTGAAAGCCAACATCATGGCAAGTAGCTGCAATGTTTTACAGCAGACCATCATGAAAGTATTTTATTTTTCATTTCCCAAAAATGTATGAAATTTTCAAACACAGGTGAAAATCAATCATCTCACCAATCATAAGAAAAGCAGCTCTTTTCCCAAGTGAGGTATGGATTTGGAGGATAATAAAGGAGATGCACAAAGTCATCTGCTCAGAATATTTTGCACTTGTATTGTACTGCCTTTATCCAGGCACTCCCAAGTGCTGGACCAGTCATCAACCCGGGTTACTTTAGCAAAGCCAGCAGCAGAACAGTAAGAAAGGAACATTCATTAAAACAAGCAACTCCTTTCATGCCCCAGCTCCATAGCCCCCACCCCAGTGTCACTTTCTGAACACAGGATCTCCTTCTTGATCAGGTAACTGGGGTCTTTTGCACTGAAACAACTAATAGCCACCTGATAAAGTTTTTGCAGTACTGCATAGGACAAAATTCCTTCTGCTTTCCACCTTCTCTCACTGGACATACAGAATCCTACCTAGAACTAGCTCTCTAGTCCCCTGAACATTAATAAATACTAAGCATGAGGGTAAGACTAAAGTTCTGCTTTTTCTGAGAGCTTAGGCAAGTATCTCAGGTCTGTGAGTGTTTGCTGTTTGGAGCCCCAAATCCTTCCCTGAGAATAGGCCCCTACCTTTTACAAGATTTTCCTTGCTTATCCAGCCAGTGAAAAAGCTGAAGACAGCAATGCTATCCACCTTCAGGATTCAGCTTTGCCCTGGAGAGAATGGATATCTCTCTGCTAGTGAATAAATTGGTGCCAACATAAAAGCTCAAACTTTTTCCCAGGGTTTTCCGTACGGTCTGTCACCGTATACCCTGGCTCCTTGCAGACTCTGACAAGGATCAGTCTCAAGGATAACACATAGGAATAGCATGTACAAAGAAGCATTTCCAGTATTATTTTGGATATAGTCACCCTTTCTTAGAGGCAGGCAAGAAAGAAGATGCCAAATGACTTTAGCCTTTTGGGATGTTTTAAATGCTACTAGCACTAAAAGTTGGAAATAGGTGCTGAATCTTGCATGTCTTAGTCATGTTAACCTGCCAAAATGTCCCTGGCTTGCTCTAGAACAACCTCTCAAGCCAAGCTGAAAGCTAAGCCTTTGTATTTGCTTAGTCCTTGACCAGATTTGTTGGCCAGATTGGCATGACAATGCCAACAGAGCTTTTTGGAGTCATGTATACTGTCCAGATTGGAAAAAACTGACCTTCAGATGCCTTTGATCAACTTTAATGTAAAAACAATTCCTAGTTACTATGAGATCGGATTCAGTTTTGACTTGTAATGAGAGCTGTGCAAATTATTTTGGCTCAGTTGGTTCAGGCTCCAATTTTTTATTCTCTTAATTCTCTTTTAACTTCTCTCTTTTTTCTTTATTTTTTTTAAATAGAAACAAATTCTTATTCCAAAGATCTGAAATGTAAAAATGAGATATAATAAATAGTAAAACTTTTTTTTTAACTTTTTTTTATTTCATTCACCAAATTCCGAAACAGTTTTTGGCTTTTTCTCAGAGAATTTATTATTGCCAAAAATGATTTTGTTTGACTTTTGCATATTTCCAAAGATAGTGTCCCCTTCTTTCCCTGAATTCTATTTTCAGAAGAGGATATTTGTTGTATTACTGAAGATGACACAGCAAAAACAAAAGGTCTGCTAGTAATTCTCAGGCACTGTCAAAGCCATGAGCATTTCTTTACCTTACTACTCGCAGTTTACACCATCTTTATATTTATATAAACTTATATGTAACCCACAAAGAATCAGACAATACAGATTATTTAGACAGTAAAATAGGGAAGGAAAAATTAAGTATCTGTTTTTCAGAAGAGTAAGCCTGTGTGCAAAAACTCAAGAAAGGCTGGCAGAAACCTGCCTCAAACCTTAGTATATGAACACAGAAATGACTACTTTTCATAAAATCTATACTGGAACCTCAAGTCAGGAGAGCTCATTTTCACAGTCCATAGTATATATTTTTTCTAGCAATCAAATCAGGATGACAACACACATTAAAGGGCACAGGATAATCTTTTGTCCTGTTTTAACTCAAACTACAGAGACATTAAGCTGACTTTTTTTTTTTTTTTTAATGAAAGCCCAAGAAAATATGCAAAATGAATTTGGTGAACAAAAAGAAGACAAAAAATAACTAAGATATCCGAAAGCAAAGTCATATGGCAATATTGGCAAAACTTACTGCAATCCCCTAATTCTCTTCCATTAACTGAAACTTTGCAGTGCTTTAATTCCTTCCCTACTTTACATAGAAATATGAGGAGGGATGGCCTTAACTAGATCACATTCTTTGAGACTCTAAATCCCTCCACCGGATGTAAGGACTCTTCAAAGAGGATAACCCTAATGCAAAATGAGGTTATCCTGGATCCAGTTCAAGGGAATGAGCCAAGCATGATTAGCACCATAAGGCTGCATCTACAGAACATCTTGTACAAACAGCATTAGAAATATTAAGTCAGGAAGACACAATGTGTACAAGAAAATACAAGCACAGTGATTTTAGGGAGGCTGACATTGATGGGAATTCAGTACTACAGAACATATTGATTCAAAGTTCATAACAGTGTTACAGATATGCATAATAAAATTCCATAGCTTAAATATACTTTCTCAGATTTATAAATGCCTACAAAAGCAACAAAAAAACAGGAGAGGTGAATTAGTCACCAAAAATGCTGAAAAGGCAAACACTTTCTGCACCACTGTCTTTACCAGTGCTGTTGGGCCCCAGGCCTTGGGAACAAAAATCCAGGTTG
>VZTL01008270.1:21890-65129 GCA_013400535.1 Scopus umbretta
GCTTGGTACTTTTTCTTGTAGTTCTTTTTCCCCTCTTTAAACACAGTTTTCATAAGTAATCTTTTAATAATTCGGCAGTTTCTTCCCCTCATTGTCATACCTCCACAGTGATTTCAAAAGACTTTCAGTTTCTACTAGCTCTGTCTAATTGTCATTGTGTGATGGCTGATTAATATCTTTCTTTCGTTTTTGTCTAAAGCTAATCAGTGGTTACTGGTACATAATATCGGTTCCCGAGGCAGTTAATGCTCTGTCAGACCTATTTGTAAAAGTTTATAACTTGACCATAAATTTCACTTTCAACTGATTTTTAACTGGAATTATTATTTACAATATTTTGTTAAAAAATTTTAAGAACCAAAATAATGCAAATATGTTACTGAACTTTTGAGCAAATGTACCCTTCACAATTATACAGGAAGTGTTGCATTTTCTGTCTAGACTTAATCACAGAGTTGAAATGTTGGGCTGTATTTTAATTTTTAGGCAACAGGACTAAAACAAACCAAAAAGGAAATATTCTTTCACACAACACACAACTGAATTGTGCAACTCGTATTGGATGTTGCAGAAGCCACATCAAAACAAGGTTATATTAAAATAGTTTTAAAAACAAATGCGTAGAATCATGGAAGAAAAGTGTTTTAGAACTGTTAGACATTAATGTTGCAGATGCAACCACCAACTCAAGACACAACACATGCATGGGACACTGAGCCAGTAGTTATCTAATGGCATACATTGAAACTTTGTAGATACTAAAGATTAGATTCCAACAACGGTTCGAACAAAGGTTCCAACAAGAACAAAGTTTCTTCTTGGAAAGCAAGAATTTTGTCTCTAGGTGGAAAGAGGTAGATCAGCATTATTTTTTGAGATGAAGGAGAAGAGCTTTAGACTTTAACATGTTTTAAACATGAAAGTCAAGAATGTGTCTCAGCATAAGCAGGTAATGAACTAGCAGTTAAGAGGGTCCAAGAAAGGTCAGACCACTGAACTTGCAATTGATGATGTGTCCAACAGTGACTGAAGCAGCAAAGACCTCTGGGGGTATGGAACCAGCTTACAAGCTAAACCTATGGGTATGATCAAAAAAAGTGGAGATGATCAAAGGTTACAGTTGTAGGTATAAACAATGTCACTGGACATAAAAGAGAGATAATGTGAGTGGAAAAATGAGGAGCCACACAGCAGCTGCAGATGTGGCATTCAACAGGTTTATGTATGGAGAAGGAAGACAGATGTTTTCTGAGAGGTGTACAGGTAGCTGATTGGAGAAACTGTTACTTTTCTCCAGTAGGATGAGGATAATTGCAAGTAATGGAAATGGCTAGTAGATACCACATGAAGATTTCAGGAAGATACTGAGAATCTAAGTATGATGACAAGTCCATGAGGCCAAGACCAAAGATCCTATAAATAAGGAATGTGAACAGGTCATGAAATAAGACAGAGAAGAGATAAGAAACGTTACTAGAAGAAAAAAAGAAAAACTAAAATGAAGGGAGATCTTAGCAGGTATCATTGATTTTTTTTTTAGGTGTGGCACCAAAAGTCCAAGGAGGAAATATCAAGCCTATGATGAAAGAAACTGACTACTTTGGATATTCCCCCTCCCCAAACAGTGAGAAGATTTATAAGGCAACTATCAACATCTTTACTTTGTTGTCTGAAGTTCTGAGGGAGGAAAAAAAATACATGACAAATTACTTTTTCCCTTTGCCTTAAAAATATCAAGGAGCAAAAAGAGTCAGGAAGAAACTCTCAGCTAAAATTTTCAAAACCTCTATGCATCACATGAAAATGTGAAAATAACAGATTCACTGTTTCTGGAGAAGCAAAGAATTAGAGGCAAAAAAAAAAAAAAGAGACTAGTACACTCATATATAGCAAAACCAATGATGTAAATTGATGCTACCTGGTTACTGTGTTGTGAAGCATATTGTATTTCAGAATATTATCTGTATTGTAATTCAGGTCAAATAACATATTTAAGGTATCTTCTATGATTCTTGGGCAAACTTAGGTGAATAAAGAATGAGCCAAGTAGTTTTTGATACTACAGATGTGTAAAAAACAAAGGAAAAGAGCTTCCATTCACTCCTTTGAGCTTTCAGAATGCCTCTAGGTCTTTCCATTAGAAGACAGAAGTCCCTTAGAAGGATTAGAAAACAATATTCCATTGGGAGCAATTTGATATCTGTAATACAGTTGCCTTTTAAAAAAAAACTTTACTGATGAAAAAATTTAATGTCAAAATGCTTAAGATAAAAAGAGCATTTTAGATCTCTCAGCTTTGCAAAGTTAAGCACATAAGAGCTATGTTTTATTTGAAATTATGTAAATTATCTTACATTTTCTAACCATGTTAGCTTTGTAACCAAGCACTCCGAGGGCTTGTCTGATTATTACAGTGGTAAGAAAGAACACAAGAATTGCCAATGCTACTCCACAATTTTACAGAATACAAGCAGGCAGAAAATATTCAGGACACTGTTGAACACTGTTATTTAAACTGGAGTCCTCTTTCATGTACAGACAACTTGTGCAACAACTGCAAAGTGATCTACGCTTAGTGTGTGTTGAAACATAACCAGCATATGTATCAGGAAAGAGACATCAGTTCAGTAGTATTAATGCAGCTATCTCTTTTTAGGAGCATGGGACTAAAAGGCACAAAGTTCAAGTACAGAAGATATTTTAAAGACCTTATAAGACCAAGTGCACTCTGTTCTATAGATACGGTAGAATTTTAGAATGCATTAAAAATTTACATTTCAAAGTTTTAAATTTTAAAAAGTCTCCCTGTAGTAAGACACTGTTATTGCCTAGCACCTGCTTTGCAGGTACCCAAGAAGATGACTGTCTTCAGGAAAAAGAAGGAAGGTGCTGCTGACGTTCCTCAGCAGACACATAACACTATTACACTCTTAGTACTATCTCATTCTCTTCTTTACGTTCCTTCCTTTCCTCCACAACAGTGGGATAGTTTTTCTGTTCTGAGATGTAAGAAGCAACCTTCTGAGGGTACTTTGCTTGAGGACAGCTGATTCAATATTACAGCTTTGCCTCTCCAGGCTTGGTACTGTCTCAGCTAACTTCATCTATCTAAAGACTAAATTTCTCACCTGAGGCTATCCAGCATCTTCTCATTAACTATAAGGAGGAAAAGCACATTCAGAGGGTAAGTCACCCTAAAATGAATGCATAGGACAGGTAGCGAAGGGGATCCGTGAAGAGAATCGTTATGAGGACCAAATTTTTGGCCATCTGCTGAGTAGTGCTGGATGCCAGGGTCTTGCAGGTCATTTTGAAATTAAAGGTGGGGTGGGGAAAGGGGAGAGGGGAGTGATCCAGTGTCTCCCTCTGCCATATATGTGATTTGCTTTATTCACACACATATATACACATATATAGATAAAAACACAGAGGGTAGCTAATTGCACTCAGCAAATACAAGACTGCAAACAACTTTGGCCATAATTTTTCAGCAAATACCTTACTGGGGGAGATAAGGAGAATTGCTGTAACTGAATTTAACTGGAATTAACACCTAGAACACCTATGAAACACTATGCAGCCCTCTGAATGTTAATGAGACACCATTTACCACGAGGAGTCACCTTTCCCTTCCACTAACTAAACAGCCAAAGCTGTGCTGCCTCTCCTCTCATGGCCTAAGACCGGTGGTTGCTTTCCATGTTGTCAGAAGAACAGATCTTGACAAATACAGGTACCCTTGGCATGGCCAGCTCCAGCACTGAATGTGGGATGGGTACAGAGAGCACAGGTGGGTGCTGTTCTGGGATAGTCGCGGGTAAAGAGGGGTTATAAACATCTTGCTCTTCCCTCCATTTTTTTCTGTCTTGTCTTTCCTTTTCTTTCCTCACAGTTTCCAGCTGAAGCTTAGCATTAAATGGCCGAGAAGCTGAATCTGAAAGCCTTAGTGCAGCTCCCTAATTTAACTGCTGCAGTCAAGCACACTGAAATAGGATAGGAAGGGAAACAGGAATTTCCCCTTCCAAGCCTTGCTTTAGTGATCCTGCCACGGCAGCACTTCAAAGCGAAGCTGTTCCTTCCCCTCCCAGGCCAGCTTCCACCCTCAGCAACTCTACAGAGCAGCTGGGCTCATTAAAGCCCTAACAGCACAGGAAACGGTGTAAAGAACTAAATGAAGTTAAGCACTTCATTTATTTATTTTGATGTATGAATTAAAAAACACTGTCATAAATCTGGTAGCAAATCCTGGCCACATCAGAAAAAGAAGTCAGCAAACATTTCCGAGAGAAAATTGAAAGTCCCTTTAGTTCTCCAGATAACAATTCTTCTTTGTCAAACCTCATCCCAAAACCCGCTTTACAACAGGCTGATTTAGATCAAGGCAAAACTACAAAGAGGAAAATCCCTATGGAGAAAAGCCCAGATCCTTTTTAAAACAATTTGATTCCAAAGTTGGACAATAGGCTAAGAAAAGGATGCTATCTCTTTAAATAGGAGTTTTAACTCATCCCTCTCTAATTATTCATGAAAATTAAATTCTACAAGTGAAGAAAAATTCATAAAAGTCATACTTATTCATCTCAGAGGGAAATCTGGCATATGAATAGTGCCCATAACCTCAGAAGGTGAAATGTAGAAAATATCACAGGCAACTCCCACCTCAGGTTAACTGAACCAAAAAAGGGAGAATCCTGATGTGAAGGAGACTTGAAGGAGATCCTCCCTAATCGCTTCTTAATAGACTCACAGCCCTGACACAGGAAACAAATCAGGAATTCTGTGGACATGTAATTGTTAATCACTCGCATTCACTATCAAATTCAGTAAGAACTTAGAAGCACAGACAATGAACTTCATCACACTGAAAAATAAGGCTTATTGCTAAGGGTATTCACAGCCTTCTATAACATACTAAAGCAAAAGCTCCAGCCATGACAATTCCATTGTACTTCCATAGTTATTTATTTGCCTCTAGTGAAGAGAGGGGGGAAAAAAATCATTATCAGTTGCAATCAATATATTTCATAAGCAATTTTTTTCTGTAGGATTTAGCAATACCAGATTTATAGTTCTAACCTGTTCAAAATACTTATTAGACTTTCAAAAGATGAAACAGGCTGAGCTTCTCTGGGAAAAGAAAAAAAGACTATGAGAAAGAAATTGAATTAATAGCTCTTACCACACCACCACACTCTGTATTAATGAACATTGTGTCAGAATGACATTGCAACTTGGAAAACTGAAATTTAATTTTTTTTCATATTTGTTCTCCTAGAAAAAGGACAATGGGGTTTGCAAACAGAGTAGTAGAAAGCAGCTAGAAGGTCTGTGGAATAAACCACAGAATCTGACACAAAAATGGTTAAAAGAATGAGGAAAACTATATTAAGGATAATTAGGTAGGTGTTTATTCAGTGCCAAACCAAGAGACCCATGCATACCTCCTTTTCATGAAACCTTCCTGTCCAGAGGCATGAAAGAATACCGCACTGGGGTTTTCTCTGCCCAGAAAAGCTACACTAACAGGAGTGGTGCAGCCCCTGGTGAGGTTTACAGATCATGTATGGTTTGTTGTTTTATTCCACTAAGCCTTTCCAGTATAAATAGAGCTTATGCTGACAAAAGAGTGCTTTACTTAGTAAAACTTCTTAAGCCAGCTCCTCAAACAGGAGCTCGACTAGTGAAAGAAATTTTTTGTCCTTTGGTGTTGTCACTGCCTCTACACTTCGCCTTCTGTCAAAATGGAAATACTGTGAAAAGTAAAATCACATTCTGGGCAGCACAAAATACAAGACAAAGTTTCTAGTGTAGCCTCCACCCTAGTGAATGCAATCGGAATATATACCTATGCATGTTTACTTTGCTTATTACAGACTGAAAACAGATTGCTCTGATACAGGATTTTATACAAATATATATATATACTCTGTACACAGATGCATATAAACACACCCATTTACCATATGTATATACACAACTGCATCCATAGTCAAATTGTATATTAGCACAAAATAAAGATGACCACTCCACCAGGTAACAGAGCAACACAGATTTCGAGTGGAAGCGGAGCCTCGTACAATACCAGAATTACAATGTTAGCCTGAGATGAAAGTTCCCAGAAACAGCTTTACCCTGTAATTGGGCCAGTTACTGGTTCCCCTTCAGTGAGTTTCCTGACAGGAGCCCCTATCCTCAGAAGGTTTGCTGCTTACAATCGCCTGCTTCAGCCTCTCCCTGCATCTAATTGCCGGCTTTCTTGTGTTGCAGATGGAAAGGCTGATTGCCAGGTGTGAGGGATGGGAAGGATTTTTCCCATACCGACAAACTGCTCTGCGTAGTTTGGGGTTTTTTCTGCCTTCTACTCAGCGTCCAGCAGATCTGGTTTTGTTGGTATTTAAATGAGCATTCCTGCAACCTTGGGCAGCTCTGCTGCTTGAGGAGGTCGGAAGGGCCCCAAGGGCTCTGCAACCCGGTGGGACAACCCAGCAGGTGAACCCTGGCTGTATATGTAGCAGGACAGGCAATATGTTTCTGCACCTTAAATGGTTTGTGTCTTGCTGTGTCTCCTGTCCCAACAGAGTCCCTTGTGATGGATCAGAGGAAGTATGGCTGTTACTGTATACCACATTAGAAGTTATTATTCCCAGGTGAGATCCAACTTTGCCAGCAATGTTAGCTGGTTTTACCCCAGGGAGATCAACAGCTGTTAAATACAGCTGCAGCACCCTCATTTAGCCAAGCAGCACGTCTCTTTCCAGGTACATACTCAGGGCTGGTTCTGCTCATGCAGCTGCACCTTAGTAGCACTTTTCTTTTGGAATTTCAGGGAATATTGAAGGTTTTTCAGTGACACTGCTATTCTGAACTCACTTCTGAAGATTTACTTAGTTTTCCTGTTCCAGGGAGCTTGTGACTGAGAAAACTCACCCTGTGGAGTCTGAGTGCTTGCTCTTCTTTAGAGTCTAGCAGAAACTTGTACAAAATCCTCAAAAGCTTACTACTGATATGCTGAAATCCCCTCCCTATTCTTAATATGTTTAACAGGCTCTCCCAAGTTCCTTCAGAATCAGGCTAAACACACCCAGTAGTAACAAAATTAACGTGATGTACTTTCCCAGCACAGAGACAAGCAATATTTCTGAAACGTCAACAACATAGAAAAGAATGTTCTAACAGTAAAATTATGTCTGGTGCAACATACAGTTAGCCACAAAACTTCACAAAATTTTCTCCAACTGTACCATACATCTTAAGTTTCTATTGCATGGATTTATTCTAGTATAGTTAGAAGAGAGATCAAAACTGGCCTTACAGCTCAAAGCTAGTTACAAACTTAACTATGAAGAGACTAGTGCCTCTCCATAATTAGCCCATCAAACAGGGAATGTACTTGTCAGCCACTGAATGCATACACAATTATTCAGCAATGTTTAAAGGAGTAAAGGAATAAACATGATCAAAGAGCATCCAAGAATTAGGGATATATTATTTTAATCTCTGAAAATTGCACTACACATCAAATGCATAACAAATAGAATAAATAACAGACAAATTTGATTTATAAAGTTTGAATACCACCTAGGGGTTATGGTGACATCATGCAGCAAAAAAGAAACAGAATTTAAGGTTAAATTTCACCTTCAAAATTCACCAATTTTTATTTTCTGTACTGCTGAAAAGTACACTGAAACAGGTCTCAGAACCATGCCTTTCATAGACCCACAGCTCAAGTCTGTATTTTTCATTAACTGCTCAAATCCCACAGACCAGGTTTCTGAACAGCCGAAGAAAGCCATAACCTATCCTTGTAATGGCAATGACTTTCTTGTCTCCACACTCCTTCATGCATATTTTTGGTTGATCTTAAAACTACAGCCACTCTTCCTTATTGCTGAAACTTAGGTACAGTTAACAGACTTCCTTCCAGACTTTTCAGCTGCATGTAGAACACAGTAAAAGCGTGAGTGATTTCTGTTGGGTGTTTGATCATACAGGCTAAGCAGTTCTCACACCTCCCGGTCCTCATCTGTTCCACGTGCTCGTACCTCTGCACAGGTGCGATAAGCCGGGGCAGTCTCCATGGGCCTGTTTCCTTACAGCTGGCGCTGGTTCCCAGCTCACACCACACAGTATCAGCCTCTAACATCTATGTGGATATGAAAGACTCCCACAGCAATTCTCCTTGCTATCAGGTGTTTGGATCTCGAGCTGTTTGGTTGCATTAGATCAACCGCGGTGTATTTACTCCAGCTGGATACCGAGGCATTTGGGGGGTTTTTTTGAGGCACAGAAATCTAGAAAGAACAAAGAAAGAAATCCTCCATGCAGTCCAGTTCAGAAGCTTTATGTTTGTTGTTATTTAAGTTAAAGCAAAACAACCAGCAGGCAAAAAGCAAGTCTGGACTCTGCCTCATTTTTCTATTTCATGATAAGATTAAGATGTACCTGTCACCTGTCCCTACTCATGCTTTATGCAGGATAAACCAGCTCAAAACCTGGTTTGTACCGCACCTCCCCAGGTGCATGAATACACTGCTGTCTTTGGGAAAGGAGGTCCATGCAACAAGAAAGGACAATGTAGATGGGACAACAGGATGGGACAGTACAGCTTCTGCACAGTGACATTAACAGAGTTTTATACATAATGATATTTATGGACCCAAAGTCCTGTCCTTGCATATTCTGTGTGAAGCTGCTGTGCAGAAAGACCACACATAAACATTCATATAAATAAAAGTCTGCCATTAAAAAAAATTTGCTGGCAAATGGTCATACAAAGGATGACTGTCCCTCCTAACTAATGCAGCCCTGCAATAGGACCCCAGCTCAGCCAGAGCCTTTCAGGTGATTCTTTGTAAGCCCTTTTCTTCCACCTCAAAACAAAAAGGCTTTTAAATTCCAAACCCAGGCTCTAGTGACTTTTTTAAAATAAAAACACTGAAAATGACACAGAATAGAAATGAAAGGGTTGACAAACAGCTATCCTCCTTGCCCACTGGCAGGATGCATTATTTTCTTCAGGCTTGTACCTTGTCCACAGCTTTTCTGTTGCAGCAAGCTTTGTGTGTCTTCTCAGGTCCATGGGAGAAGTGTGTGTGTGGGGGTGTCCCCCTTCAGGGCTCTGGCTGTGTGTTGGCTTCCTGCTCTCCTCGAGTACTTGCCCTGCAGGCTCCCTCCCCACGGTGCCTCTCACTCCCTGCTTGCCCGTGGCAGCACCCCAGGAAAGTTTTCCCACTGCTCGCTGGGATGAGCCAAGCTGTCCCCGTTCTTCACATAGTTTCCGACAACTCCTGTGCATCCACCGAAATAAAGGAAAAGGGTGCCTTTCTTGGCTACCTCTTTAAAAGGAAGATGACATACATTGATGAAAAACTAGCAAGCAAACACATAAACCAGATGCCATCTATCACAGGTCTCTCCGTCCTCAAGTAACTGACAACTCAGCTTTATTCTCTCTCCTGCCCTGTAGCTCACGGTGTGTCTCAAAGCTCACTGAAAACAGGTATTGATCCAAGACGCTGCAAGGATAGAGCCTTTTGAGCAGCTCTGTGCCATCATTTTTCCTGAGGATCTGAAAATATAGAAAGGCCGGGTCAGCTCAGATGGAGCTTGGACTTAACCTGGGCAGGTGCAGGAGTGGCGGGGTCGCCCGAACTGAATGCACCCAGGACACACTCTCTCTGCAGACTCACTGGCATGAAACATTTGCTCTCTGCAAAGGTATATTTTTTATTGCTTAGCCACTCTCTACTACATTAAGGTTTTTTTATTACCTTCATCAGCTTAGTATCTGTCACTTTCAATTACACTGACTCATATTTAAGAATAATGCTGATTATTTTAATGTGTTTGCTGTAAATCTAGCCTATGCTAACGGCTATGATGCAAGTCATTTGTGACCTGAATCTTGAATTGTAATTAAAAAAATGCTTTGTATTGTTTGCATTGCTGTAGTGTGCAAAAACCAATGGGGACTGGGATGTGACTGTGAGAGAATTACATCAGACACATAAGAAAACTGGCTTCCTGTCTCAAATACTTCCCCCCAAAAAAAGAAGATTTAAAAATGGATTGAAATTATGACAGGTCCTGAATTGTTGTTTCAGATGTCTCTTCTATCAGACATGCAACGTTAAACAAGGAAGAGGAAAAACTATTAACAAGAAGCAGTTAATATAGATAATTTTCATAGTGGTTTATTTTTTTGCTAAATAAATATATGTAATGTAGAACTAACAAGTCTTAGCATCAACTCACTTTTGGGGTGCAGGGGCACAGGCAGCAGACATTTCATAAACATTTCAGAAAATACAAAGCTTTTGAATTTAGAAAAAAAGTATTCAGTTTTCCTCAGATTTTCCGGAAGTATTTTAATCTAGGCTTTCATTTTTCAGCTTTGAAGTTTTAAATATAAAATATTACTCCCTGGGTTAAAAAGGGATAAAAGGACTAAAATCTGCCTTCTAAAGAGAAACATATCACAGCCAATTTGTAGGGAGATTAATAGTCTGTGCAGTCACACCAGATTCTCAGAATGAGGCAAACTGAGAACTAAATATCTATCAGTTACTTACAAGCTGGAAGATACCACAAGTAAGAATGAGATGCTGGTGACACCAAGTCACAAAATGGCCATAATAAGACTAGAACCTTTCTATGGTATTTTAACGGCTGGGTTACAGAAAAGAACAGTTAGAAAAAATTTCTATAAAATGTTAAACCCTCAATAAAGAATAGCCAACAAGAAATAGGTGGCTGTGGATATGATTTTGCCATCCACTGAGAAATTAAATGCAAGAAACAGGTATCACAAGAGTGCTGCTTTGCCTACTCAGGGCCTCATCCAGCTGAGGACCTCACACCTATGACTTGATCCAGAATCTGGGCTCTGGTTCTTGCTGTCGTCACTTCGTTCATTCATTTTGATTTAAAGACTCATTATCAGTGATGCCCAGGGAATCACAACCAGGCCCTTCTCTTCCAAGCCTGTTTCTAGTCTGTCAGTCTGTACCTGTTAGACTACAGAGACCTGTTGCCTTGCTACAGGCCAGATGAATATTACATTATTTTCTGCAAACGTCAACTGGAAGACAGTAGATCATTCCTGCCCTGCCTCACTTACAGCATGAATGTTGAGGCTGAGTGGATATACCTGGCCAAAAGCTAAGAGAAGGTGCCAATTTCATCTTCCAAAGCGCATGAAGGCACTAGACCTGAAATTACCTGAGCAAACATGTCAGCAAGTAGCTTCTATTAAGTAACAAGAGAGGCAACCTGACTTACTGCATTGCAATAAGATTAAATGATAAATGAAACAAAAAACAAGACCCTGATCTTCAATCTTTGTGTCAGAAAAATAGAAAATAAGTAGCACTTTGATATGTAAAGCAATAAAACAGCATTTCTCTATTTGTCACAATTACCAAGGGACACACTTTTGGGTAGGGCGTGCTTCTGTAGAGCTGTATTATCATTCCCAAACATGTGTGATCTGTTGTGACGGGATCGATATTACAGGGAATGTCTTTTTTTGCTGTTCTTAGAAAAGTCTAAAAAATGTTCCTCTGTACAGAGATTAAGTGGAAGAAGTGGCACAGCACATACAGATGTTAATCTCAAGAAGGCCATGTCCCTCGATTTTTATTGTCTGCAAAAGATCTCGTCCACTAATTATTCAAAAGTCATATTACTTCTGGCAAAACTTTTATTGAAAACTTTTAAATCTTCTTTCAAAATAACAGTGTATGGCTTAACTTTCCATCCTGCACTTACAGCCCTGAATCTGGAAGACAATCCCTACCTTGCTTATAGGTATCCTGGATAAAGAAATATCAAACAAATGCCTGTGATGGGATCCCTAAACAGAGGGGTTCTGGGAGAAACTCACTTGACCCAGAACTGCAGACACTGGGACCTCAGGGGCAAGTGCTCTGCCTGCAGAGTGAAGGGGAAGAATAGGCAGAATATCCTGTAGAAATAATATGGAAAAGCTTTTGGGTGTTTGGTGCCAGATTTATTTTATTGGTGTGGTTCAAGGTGTCTTGTCAGGCCAGGCTGGCAGTGATGCCAATATTCACTTTCACGAATATAGAAGAAGGGGCAGGTGGATAGTCAATAGGGGTTACTGCTGGTAACTCCTGTTTGAACTGAGTGTTGACATCAAATATTTTCTTGTCATCCTGATCAAGATGGGGGACACCTGGGATGTGGACCTGAATCTCTCCAAATGCAGGCTACCTAGCACATTAGCTTCCCTTATAAAACCCTACCACACAGGAGAAGTCTATTTGACAAGGTATCCCTAGCAAGTTTGCTACTCTTTGTGGCTAGAAACTGTAGTGACCTCAGCAAATCTGCTGTCTTGTCTAACTGATCTCACCCTGCAGAACAGTTGAGGTCAGTCACTGTGTCCTTGATTCAGCCTTAGAAGAGATGAAGCCTAAGTCTTAATTTTCCTGAGGGTACTTGTCCATGTACCTGCGAAGCAGTGTGCTCATGTAGGTATCTCCCAAACACACACCATGCGGGAGGCAAAAACCAGGGAAGGTGCTGAAATGTGTTCTGGATAGTTTGCTTGGTACCTCCCTGTGGTCATAGGTCATTTTCCATAGTCAGATGAATGTAAAATAGAAAATTCTGGATTTAATCACATAAATATGTAGCATTTCCACTTATTTTCATTCATTTTGCGAACTGGTTTAAAGCCATTATCATGATTTTACACTCCATGATAATATTTTCGAAAGTGATTTTAAAAAATTCCTTGAGCCTGCCTTACAGGACTTCTCTCTTCCCTCATTCCTTCCTCCTCTACCCTCTTTTCTGTTTTCACTAATTCGTGAGTACTAGGGTGTATGTGGTTTGTTACATCCACCGCAGAGCAGAGCCTCCTTTTGTTTCTTTACCTCACAGTCAACCAGCCTGTGAAACTAATTCTGCTCGTAGACCAACACAAAATTACTGGCGCAATTAATCTTGTTTCAAATTCTGGCCATCTGTACAGAATCTCAAAAGACAGGTGCTTAAAATTATCTTTGAGAATACCTGTGGAAAAATACTGATCATCCAGCTATTTGCATACCTACCACATTAAACACAGAGAGGGGGAGCTTTGAAAATTCTGGCATAGATTTCAATGCTTTCTGCAATAATCTTAGATAAAATGCATTGTGCGTGTGCTTCAAAACTCCACTTCAAACACTTGTGCCAGCAAAATGCTGCCATTTTAATTCTGAGCAAACAGTGGATCACCTGCTGAGTCCAATGTTAGGTCTAAAGTTTTCTGTCATTTAAAAGCAGTCTTCTGCCTTAAATATAAAATCAGTGGCTTACACAGTGAATCATTATAAATCTCTTGAAAGCTTTTAAATCAATCAGTCAAGCTTAGAAAGCAGTGATTTGGAGAATCATAGCTCTGAGGCTTAGGGGCCTTTTTGTGCAAGGGTAATAAAAGTAAACGATTTTGTAGCTTTTAGGAATAGTGGTTAGTTTGCTTTTTACCTCCCAAGGAGTACTCAGGTTTGATTAAGTAGGTTTACCACTATATTTGGAAAAAAAAACCCCATTACTTAATATTATTTTCATACTCTAAAAGAGAGAATAACACCAAAAAAGCGCATTTAATCTGCTTAACCATAAAACGAAAATGATCCTTTACACAGAAGAGAAAATATTTTCTGGCTAATAATGAAGACTGAAAATTGTAAATGCTTTCCAGTGCAAGGGTAGCTAGAGAATTGCTGCAGTGGTGGCAAAAGAAGTGCCACCTAGAATTAAAGATGCTTAGCATTTTCCATAAATACAACACTGTTTTCAGCTGCTTATAACTTTGGCAGAGCTGAATCATGAAGCTGTCATTTTCTATGCCTCTGCCTGGTTATAGCTTGTTTGTTGGAGAAGCAGCAATTCAGCAAAGGACTTTGGAAGTTTGTCAGAACAAAATTAGAGAAGAATTTTTATTCATGAAAACTGTACTTGACTCCATACATCTTCCACAAATTTTCCCATTTGGATAGGGACCATTGGCCGTCAATTGTGCCTTTTAGTTACCTTCATAACCCCTAGTGTTGGATGAAAAATGCATCTTCATGAGAAGTGGTATAGTGTTGGATTTACTCTGTCTCTGCTTACTTTTGTGTGTGTTTATACATATATATATGTATATGCATACATTATTTACATATGTGTGCATACGTATATGTGCATGTGCATACATATACGAAGACTAGACATATGCATGTGTGTATACTTTTTTTCTTTTTCCTTTTTTCTGTTACAGAAGGTGTGCCTAGGCAGCAGAAAGAAAGGCTGCCTGTTCATTTTGTTTTGGCATCTCCACTCTGGCAGAAGTGAAACCTCTAGAAAGAGAGGGCTGCAACTCTCCTGAAAATGAGATTACTTTCCTGGGGAAGTTTTCGAAGAAGATGAAGGTGGGAAGACATAGGTACATGCAGCATGGGCTGGGAGGCTCCTGAAGGAGCAAAAGACCTGGTTGCAGAGGGGAGGGTGGGGGAAGCTGCAGCTGAGCCTTAGGGGTGACAGAGAGCAGAAGATTTTTCCCATGACCAGAGGTGTTGCATGGAGTTTGTGTAGCTTTATGAGGAAATGAATCTTGACACTCTGGAAAGCCAAGATGGGGAGAAACAAGAATCAGCCCAGAAAGACACAATACGATGGAGAGAGATTTATTTTCAGGTCTTTTACTTCAAGCAGTGCCACTGAATATACTCTCTAAGGACAGAATGATTCTTTTTGGGTTATTATTATGTATTTTAACCAAACCGAGCTTTACTAACTGGAAGCTCAGAGGTGCATCTTGGCATGCTCGCTACACAGCGGCCCCACCACAAGGATCCGGCTGAACCCAGGTCCTGCTGCCCTCGACGTCCAAGGGCTTGAGTCCTTGCTCTGGTCTGGGATCTGCATCTGTCTCTCAGCTGCTGACGGAGCTATTGGCTCTGCTGCAGTGTCCTCAAGCTAGGTGCCCAGCTGGCTCTGTGTAATACAAAAGAAGGAAGAGAGAGACTTTAGGGATCCGTGAGTCATTTTCCTCCCCTCAGCAACACAAAGCACCTCTGGCTATGGACCTGGAGGACTATGCTCTGTGCCACATGTCTAACTTACTGCTGTGTTTCAAAGGGGAAAGAGGCACCGAGAACAAAAAATGACAGATAATTGCTTGATATTCACGGTGATTTTTCCTGATGTGGTGTTTGTGAGGAAACCAAGGAGCAGCCTATCATTACAGCACAGGAGAAGCCATACGCAATCAGCACAATAATCCATCTGTTTGAGTCATCTGCCTTTGATAGCATCTACAGCTGGTTAAATCAAGACATAAACTCACTAACGGACAGTTACAAAATTTCCTCTGGAAAGCAAGATTTTCTGCCACCTCTGATGACTTGTACTTTGAACTATAAAATGGATAGGGACAGACACTCTAAAATTATTTTATCAAATACAACAGTGCACACAGTCATTTCATGCAACTACGCTTTTAAGTTATATTCTTGCAACAAATACCAGACCTTTGACCCCCATCATCTCTTACAATAATGAGTTTCACATATTAATTATGCATTGTGTAAAAGAACATTTCCTTTGATCCATTTTAAATGTTGCTCTTTGACTGCATGGAGAGCTCCTTCGTCCTTGCGCAGTGCAAGGAGGGGTAGTAGCCAGCCCTTCACCTGCACTTCTCTTGGCTTCAGTGAGACTCAGAAGTGCTCAGCACCTCTGAAAAAAATAAGGCTAATTGTGTGACTTCTTGTGGATTTAGGAGCCCAAACTTACATATTCTGTTAAAACAATTCTGAAATTAAGCATAACCAATTATTTTCCTTTATTATCTTTTCTTTTCTTTTGCAATGACCAGGCCCCTCCTGCTTTCCTATAAGAGTCAGAGGCTATTCTTACTATTATGACTATATTGCTTAAGTTATGCTTGAAATTTATCATGTAAGCAATTTAAAACCTACTTTTTACATAACAGGCCTAAGATAAACCCTATGTAGTTGATGGAAAAAATATGTCTACGTTTGGTCATCTTCAGATCAGACCTAAGGTTCATTTTGTTCCTAACATACACTTTTCTTCAGCAAATTTTGCTTGTAATTCCCCGAGCTTTGTGCCTTTCTGTCTATTGTACCACATTAACATACTTTTATTGAATTATCTTTCTCATTCATGTTAAACTGAAAAAAATTAAGAGCTTGCAGCAAACTAAATTCAGGTAGATATAACATCATAGGAGCAGTGTTTGAATAGAAACATGAATCAGGTAATAAATAGCTCTCTTTGATCATTGTTTTTAAAATCTCTTGAACCATACTTTGATTAGTTCTATTTAATATTTAACATCTGGTTAGTCAATTTCAATCTGCAACAAGAGCTGCTGGAAAAATTCTGTGCTGACTAAATACATTTATAATACTACAAAGCTGACATGTAATTGATTTTAGTTCCCATAAAAGGATTATGTTAACTTTTCTTAATCCATATATTAGGGCTTCGTGAAGTCCAGTGAATTCACACCAGGGATACTAAGTGTTTATTCCTTATCAATATTTTATGTAAAAATGATAGGATTATATTTTAGCCTAAGTACTGCTTGCTAGTTTTTCCACTGGAAAACAGCTAAAATGCAGAAAATATTACAGTGCTGCTGTAGCATTGTTGCAGTGAAGGACTATTTGGTGTTTTCTGGTTTTATATTAGCCAAATAAAATCATACTGCACTGAAATGTGGCATGGCTGTAAACTACCAAAGATTGTTTCTCCTTCTGCTAAAAGGGTACCATAGTTGTACATTTTAAAATTTTCAAAACTGAACAAAAAGTATCAGACCTAGTTAAAGGCTTGATTTGGCTAGCATAGTATTTTGGACCAATATGAGTTTAGGAAGTCGTGAAAATTTCCAGTAGCCATTGATGCTGGCAGTATCCTGTTGCCCAAGGTTAACTCAGGCAATTTGGTAATCCTGTTCATCTCCAGACTAACAGAATACCTATCATATTAATAGTAAATGCAATGCCCTTAGGTGTCTTAAACAAATGAAAATTTAATAAAAGAAAAAACTGAATGTCTTTGCCTATCTGGGAATAGTTTATTTTATGAAAATTTCCCTGTTTAATTGATCAAGGGCATGTGCAGCACTGCATGCAACTATAAGTAGGAGAAGTACGACATGGGGCAGTGCTAGTTGCCAAGGACTACCTCTCCTCTTTTGCCACAGTAAACCCATCACTAATCCACAATAGCAAATCAAAAAGGGTTTGATCCAAACATTTGCCCTAACGTGAGGGATGAAACAATATCCATCCCACTACAAAATATTGGGTCAGGAACCAATGCTTTGCTTCCAGGCCAAACATCATGGACCACTTAGACTACACCTCTTCACAAGAAATTATCTTAGAGAAATGTAGTTGATGCAGTCTAACCTAGAGTGAGGCACACCAGTATGTTCATCACAGTGGTACGCATATCATTTTCAGGACTGATGCTAATTTATCATTCTGTTACATGAAATTCATGGTATTCTTGCTTCCATCGTAATACTAAATGATTCACAGCAGCTTAAAATTATCTGATCAAAATTATAAACACTTCTGCATTTTCCAGGAACAAATGGAATTACATACAGTAGTTTTTTGCCTTACACTAGTTGTACTGCAGTTAAGTTAGATTTCCATTGCTCATAAAGTATCCCATTATATTTTCCTAGCTATTCCTTTAGATTAAGAATATCCCAAAGAAGTGTTTTACACTGTGAGGGATTTGGTGAAGACAGACCTAGAAATGTTATCTACCAACCCTTCACTTATGAATCAAGTTCTCAGTTCAGGCAAGGTGGTAGTGCCTTTGGCCTTTATGAAGCAAGGGTGCCTAGTTGACTTTATTGGTATGTGCTTGGGTACACGTGGACTTCCAAGCACTAGATAGTGGTCTTGTGCCTCCTTTTCTTGGATTTAGATACCTACTTTCCACTACAGCCCTTGAAAAGGCAATTGATTTTTTTTTGCACCTTGCCCAATATGTTCCTCACAAGGAAGAATCAGGCCTCTGCTTGCAATCAAGAAATGAATTTCTGTGAAAATTACTAAGTAACAAGGACAATCCAAAAATTAAAGTCTCCAACAATCATATATCCTATTTTATGTTTCCATAAGTATTTTTCCTCTGTTCTTTTATCTTCACTAAAATACAGATTTACAGCTTATTAGCAGTATTTACATGAAACAGTAGGCAACTGCACTTTAAAACACTTGTTGATGTAAGTCTTTCCTCCCCCTCAAACTACTCACACAAATAAAAAAGTAAAGTCCTTCATTTTGGTTTGTCCACAGCATCCAGAAGATCCCTCTGCTTAACACATAAGCAACAATTTACACTTTTGGGCCACACACAAACGAGTGTTTTACAGGGAAAAGACCCAAATGTCAGTTCCACTATGCCAACTGTGATACACAAAATTTACATTATTTGCAGTATTAAAAACACTTGAGAAACATTGAGGCATTTGTTTTAGAACCAGGAGCCTGCAGCCCTGAAGACAGTGGATACTAATGGAAAGAGTTTATTCATTAGCAGCAATGCTACACTGCTAGCTCTGAACATTTCTTTTTCAAAGTTAGCATGTGGCATATAAATGATACATGACTTTGGGGTCTATTTCCATGAAAAACCTATTCCAGCTTCTGCTCTGCCTATGAAAGATCATCCCATTATATGTTTAGACAATTGAAATATAAATATATGATTACATGTCTCTGAACATTGTTCAGCTACTAATATTATCCTCACAAGTCTGTAGTATAAGGTATGGACAAATTTCTGTTGGTTTTACAGAATTCCTCCAAAGAGCCAGTCTGAACAGACCCAATGTCGTTGCTGTGTAAGGTAGCCAAGCTCACTGCAAAGAGCCCTTCACCCACTAGTGCAAAAAAAATGGACCCTGAAGTGACAGAAAACCCCTAGGAGGGATATTTAAATCTTAAGTAAGTGGTCAGTTAAGTGCCTGCAAAAGCAAAAGGACAGATAGCATATTTGGTATGCTAATAGAAACCTATTTACTGGAGGAAGTGACAAAAACATCAATCAAATCAGAAAGGGCTATTAAGAACTGTTAACTCCCTTTCAGATGAGCAATGATTTTCATTGGCAAGTAAATAAATATTCATGACAGGGAGCAGTGACAGAAATTTCACCAAAATTACACTCTGGCAATGCTTCTGTGCCAGACAAATCTTTAGGAGAGACACTTGGCCTGCGTTTTGGAAGGGGATTGAATATTTAGTGAAGCGTACACAAGTCCCAGAAGAATCTATATCGGAATTCTCTTTTCCTTCCTTGGAAATCAGCTGTAGATGGTGTATTTCAATATTGCCCAGTAAGTAATCCAAAACTGAGATTTTTAAGGATTTAAAGATCACTTTGATATCACTAGAAGTCCCTACCCCCTCATACTTATTTTGGTATCTTCTCAAAAACACCTTTTTATTTTTCCCAAGACAAAAGATCTTGCAAAAATTAATAGTAGGTCCTGATATCCCACACCACTTTAAAACAAGGTTTCAGCTTTTTTATGCAGACAATTCTGCCTACAGAGCTCTGAATTTATCAATAATACAAAGTGAAAAGGGTCAGCATGCACTTACAATATCTCAGAACCAGACTGGAAAACACACACTTGCTGGCTTTTCCTTTATTTCTGTATGAAAGAAATAAACCTTTACCTCCTATTTCCTTCTTTTAGGCTGACATATGGAAAGGAAAATTCTATCTTCATCTATCCCCTTTCCACCTGTTCAAGAAAAGAATATTTTTGTTCTTTTTTAAGAAAAAAGATCAATGCAGGTTAATAAATATAGCAGCTTATATTGCATTAGTCTATTAGTAATGTAACCTAAAATTAAATAACCTACTTACAAATATGGCAACTTTCCATGCCAAGTTTCAGCCTTAAGCAAATTTTTATGGTTAAGTTATGAACCTCTAAAATAACTGACACGTCCTTAATACACTATCTTAAATGTCTCCATCTTTACCATTTGCTTATTTTTGATATCAATGAAGGGATGTTTTTCAGATAGCTTTGCAGATTGGTTACTTGCATGGAGTTAGTTGGTAAGAATAAATGTTTATGCCTTATCTTGGTCCATGAAATAAATTTTTGCACAGAGAAGCAGAATATTTTGCCTGAGATCTTCAATGAAAAGAGGAAAAGAATACCCTGACTCATTTTCTTAAAAGCCTTCTTTATCGAGATTGCATGTCAGAATCACAGGAGAAAAAGATTTCTCCACTTCTCTCTGCTGAGCAGATTAGCAATTTGAGGAATAAGGATTTTTTTTTTCTTTTTCTGTGAAGATTCACTGATCTTGTAAAGCGTTTGGGGAATGTTTTGGTTTGTATTTTTTCCTTCCTAGATGCAGCATAGCAGTCCAGATGCAAGTCACTAAGATTAGTATCTAAAAGGTGAAAATATCTGTAAAACTTACCTGTAAAATTTCATTTCAACTTGTTGCTGGTGTATAGCAAGGGTCGGGGACTTGAAAAGGGCAAATTTAAGATTAAAGAAAAAACTGGTCATTTTTATAGACTGAAGGAAAAAAAGATTCGACACCAAGGGTTCAACACTACTCAGTCACTCAAGCTAGGCACCAAGAGTCACCTGAGATGCCCCAAGGTATCTAAGAAAGCTTACAGAGCTGCCAGGTATGACACACAATTTGTGGGAAGCCTAGGCTGGATTGGCAGCTGGAGACTAAGCAGAAAACCCAAGTTACCTCAAAGTGACAGCAGTCTCACACTCGGGCAGCTAAATTTTGCTTGTAGTGTTGGATTCAGTTTAAGATCAGATCTTCTAAACATCAGTGTCTATGTGTAGGTATCTCCACCTAAGCTAGGAGCTTGATTCAGCTCAGTCTAAATGTCAATATCCAGTGCCATTTGAACTGTCTCTGGGTTGGAAGAACCAGCTGCTGTTCCAGAGGTGCTCAGGTCTCCCATGGGTCCTATGTCACTTCTGCCAGCCCTGTGTGCATGCCAAGGGTGTCTCAGATGGCACAAGAAACCTCTTTTCAGACAACTGACTCCTGTTCTAGGTCTCTGACATCTCTTTACAGTCATTACAGGTGTAGTCTATAGAAACTAGAGAGCTATTTAGCTTACTCTAAAGTAGACATGTTAGGTGAAATTCAGTTGCCTAAAGAAAGGCACCTGTGGCCACTTCAGAGGTCCTCATGAATCTGAGACATCCTCACAGGGCTGGTAGATATCAGACAGAAATTTTAGGAGACCTGTACTCTCCTGGGGCAGCAACTGAAATTAGATGAAACCCCTCACAGTATCTAAAATGGCAGTATAAACCTATTTTTAGGCATGAATCTTACCATAAACCTTCTTTGAGTACAGTGGTAGCCTAGACACCACACCCTGTGGACACCATAGGCATGCCTTAGCTGTTCACTCATAGGCATCCAGTCCCTTCTGAGGTGTCCTAAGTATGTTGAACATCGACGTGGGGCTGACAGAAATGACACAGGACCTATGGGAAACCCAGATCCTTCTGGCAGAGCTGCTAGAGTCCAAATTCTCAGGTAAATGCTGGGACATCTCAGGTAAATGCACCTCTGTGCGGACAGCTGAGCCTGGTCCTAAATATGTGCAGACTGTTAAGCACTTTTTTTTTTCTTCTTTATTTTTTTAATGCCTGCAAGAATAAAGGCAAGGTAAGAGTAGGGGAACTGAATCTTAGAGAAAAGAATCACCCTGAACACTGATTATATGGTAGGGAGGCTATGTAATGGGAGTTCAAGAAAATCTCTCCCTCTCAGATGTGGAGGTGAAGAGGTATTAACTGCAGTGCTTTCAGTGAAGTTGAAAATTACTGTAAGTGCATCTACCCATTTTAAAACTTCAACGTCAAGTGTGCGCTTTATCTTTTTGTGCGCATCCTAGGCAGCAACTGATATTCACATGGTATATATAGTCAAGTTCAGCTGTGGCAACTGCACAAAACACTGCAAATCTAATTTGGATGACAGCCTAACCCAAATTTTGCTGTAGATCAAACAAAGCATCACCACACCTCAGTGAAAACCTTCACCATGTGTGCAAATCCTTAGAGGTATGAACCAAAGCACATGCTTTTGCATACTGTGGTACAATCATCTCTGCCCCTAAAACTGGCATTCTTTCCATATTGACCCTCAGTTTGCTGGTCATTAGCAACATTACAGTCACAGTATAGTTACCGAATATATAATGTATCTGTACGTGATCACATTACTGCAGTTCATTTTATCACCATGGACAAACAGGAAGATTCAAGTACTACCATCTGATCTTTGCATCCATTTCTGTTTTGTAAAAGTATGTTGCATCAAATACTGTGTAACAGCTAAATCATTACTTGGAGGAAGGCACCTAGTCTCATGTCTGTTTATTGTCCTTATCAATGTGCACTTTCAGGCAAGGGATAGAGTTACTTGATGTCAGCTAAACATCAATACCATGTCACTAAACAGTGTTTCTAATTGTGGTGCTGCATTAGACTAGTATGAAAAGTTCTATGCATTTCTTTGAACAATATATCATGAAAGCTCTCAAAAATAAAGTGGTATTTTATGAGATCACCACTCATCTACAATTTCTTCATTCTAAAACCAGTAATATGTGGGCTTCAGGGAATGAGAGCCAATGTTGCTGCGTGACTCTGAAGGTTATGTCTAATGATTGTGGTTGCTAAGTACCTCTGTTCTTTCCACACTGACAGTCTACATCAAGACAAGAGCTGACTCACTGGTCAAAGTCAGTCACATTTGCCCTTTGACCACTCTACAGTTCATCAGCCTTTTTTGTTATGGAAGCTGTGAGATGTGATTAGAGTGGTTGCTTCTCATAACATAAATAAAAAATGTACAGCTATCAAAACCCTTCATCTTCCTTCAAAGGTCTGAAAAATATTATAGTTAGTGTCAGGTTTTAATAACGTAGATTTCCGGACCTTTTGTTTGCAAATATCTACCTTTGAAAACATAAAGAACTGCAGATCAGCCTATCAGGGTTGAAGTTTGTCTCGGTTTTTATAAATATGACAATACACTTATGAACTGTAGGTGCTTTTAAAGATCAGTATTTTCAGGGCCTTTGGAAATAAAAGAAAGGCAAGTGCTTGGAGTAAAACTGTAACACGCATCTGTCAGAGCCAGAGATATAAAATTAAATCTATGGTCTTGTAACAAGATCAAAAGGGACCAACCCGGTCAGCAAATACAACAAAAAATCAGCAATACTTACCTCTCTGATTACATTCAAATATAGCTAAAAAATTTGTGTGGAGAAATTCACTTACATAGGTAAGTCAATCAATATCTACTTCTCTCATCCCTGAGTGCTCTCTGACAATACTATCCATGTTAAGACTACTCAGGTCCTGATCAGGTGTGAATTTGTGACTATATGACATGGCTGGAATCTATTTGGTCTTACGACCAGAGGGATTATTCCCCACCTGGTTTTAGCCCAATCCAGGACAAACCTAATCATTTTTGTGGTTTGTTTATCAGAAATTGTACTCCCAATATAACTTCAAATGCCCCTTCAAAATCTTTCTTGGTGTTGGGTTAGGGGAACAATTTCTATGCAAGTGTCTATTCACCGATATTAATAACAAAGGCATTATTAATGTATTAACAAAAATATAAGGTGAAGATAATTTCTGTAACTTCAGTGTACCTAGATGTCCAGACTGCAGTGACTATAGCACTAGAGCTTCTTTAGGAGCCTAGTACTGTGTTGTGGTGGCTTGGATCAACGGGTGCAGTTGTAGTCACTCTTGTCCCCTCTGAGCTGCAGAGCCAAGGTTCAGCCACATGTTTCTGGGCAGAAATATGTAGACACCACTGGAGCTCAGCTTCCCCACCTAGGTCAACATCTCTGACCTTGCCATAAGATAAAACCAGGCTGGAAAAGAACTGGAGTATCTTACAGGAGGGACTGGGTGACCTTCAGTGCTGAAATACAAGAAATGGCTGAAATGGATTACTGAAAAAAATGGAAGGTCACGCAACTGAGAACTAGTAACAAGAATTTGGATTATGAGCTGGGAGCTTATAAATTGGAAATGACAGAGGAGGAAGAATGGGCTGTGTCAGTCAATCACAAAATACTTATGTGTGCCTGTCTGTCTGAGCTGCAAAAGGCCAGTTCCTAGAGCATATCAGGGAAGATGTTTCCAGCAGAGAGAGGAAAATATGAATGTCATCACATGCAATTCACATTTCACCTGGAATATTGTGTGCAGCTCTGTTTGTTCAGAAAAGATGAATTCAGATGGAAAAAAGTCTAGAGGAAGGCCAATAAAATAGTCAGGGGAGTGAGGAGGAGAGAGCAGAAAGGAGACTAAAGCTGTGGTCGCACGTCCACGCGTCACTTCTGCCAGCAGCAGCCCAGCCACGTGCTGGTCCTGACTGCATATCACTGCCCACTCCTGTCAGGTGACTTGGACCCCCAGACCTGCCAGCTTCGCTCCTTGGGGATAGACTCAGGGAAAAGAACGGGGTTAGGAAGACTAACATGGATGTAAACTGTACATGACTTAATTCAGGGGGGAAGCTGAAAGATCCCTCCTGTCCTTCTGAATACTGAGCTTTTGGAGTGGCCTTCTTATAGAAAGAATAAGGGAAAAACTTTTTACTGGTTTCCAAGGGGACTATGGTAGGTTAACAACTCATATTACATGGCACAGCGTCCTTAAATGCAAGGAGATGGACAGAAGACTGCCAGTATGCCTTCCAGTTCCATGTTCTTTTACCAGTCCTGTACTTGTTCCTATGTATATGAAAGACCTCAGAGATTTATGTTATTTTTTATCTTTACTGAATTAAAAAAAAAAAAAAAGTAATAGCACAGATCTGGAAGAGAAATATTCCTCCAAAGGAAGAAGAATGGATTCATAAAGCTTGGCAAATTACAGTCATTGACAAATTAACTCTCTCTCTGAGAGATCAATATCAAGATTGTGCTGCAACTTGGGCTCCATTCCATGTGTCCCACAAAAGGGTAAAACCCCTGATAAACCATTCCTTTTTATTGTCATTTTAAATAAATGAATGACAATTTTATCATTCAGAGGACTTAGGAGTGGCTAATTCATATTTAGGTCTCTCTTTTTGTGTCTTACACTGAACACATAAATATGTGCACACATGTGTGTGTTTGTGTGTCTAAATAAACATGTATAAAGTTGAATTAGTATTTATTATTTTAATGAGGATAATCCCCATGGTGCACAACTGCTATTCTACTGAAATGGCAACTACTGTGTACCAGTTTATTTAAGAAGTTTCAGTGACCATATTTATGAAGGCAATGTAGAAAAAAAATCAACATTTCAAGGAAAAAGTAGAAAGAGGTTGAATAATGGTGCATCGAACTTACCAGGGTTTGTACCAGTGTGCCTCCACTGGTTTTTCAGACCAATCCCAGGTTGCCAGAAGAGGCCACATTCTTGTCCATATCAGAGTTTCAGGCTAGGTAACCTTTAGAAGTAACCTAGCTTATATACATATATATATATTTTTGCACTGATGTCATTCTTGTGTTTCACTTTGCCAAAATATTCTACCACTATTGGAATAACGTCCATCATTAAACAAGCAAAATTCCCCACAGATCCCACCCCCCAATTAAAAAAAACAGTAGTCATCATTTCAGCAAACAGATAGAAAAAGAAGAGCCATATTTGACAGTAGGCTTCAGATGTTTTGGATGGCTAGTATTTTAAGCCAGTCATAAACTCAGCCTCACTGGCCTGTTAAAGAGGGATATGGCTGCTTTGCAACACCAAAGCATTGCAAAATGGATAGAGCACATCAGTGAAAATGGTCCCAGATGTCTTAAATAATAAAATAATATACTAAATGCTTTGCAGTGCTAATGTGCCTTGTGCACACAGATCTCAAGGCACCTTGCAGACATTAATGAATTAAGCCCTGTAAAGTGGGTAAGTATTATCCATATTATGCCCAAGGGGAAACTGAGAAACAAAGATGTAAGAGGATGGTCCAGGAAGTCTGTGACAGATGTGGGAATAGAACCCAGGTCTCCTGGTCCCCACTCCAGGGCTGGAGCAACAAAACGCTCTCTAAATTCATCTGTCAGTTATTTTTTTAAGTAAATTTAGTCCTTATGAAATTGACAGCCCCAAAGACTGAAGTGCTCTATTAAACCACAGTACAGGTACATCACCAGCACCGCCGGCTGAGCACATTTTTCCCACGCTGTCTCAATAATAGCTTGAACTGCACTTGTTTGGAGACTGTGGGCTGCTCTTTTTGCATCCTGCCCATTCAGCTCTCAAATTTCTGAGCAGAGATTATTGAACTATGTACCCAGTGGAGCTTGTTCTAATGTAAGCAGGTAATAATAATTGGTGACAAATAATATTTGTTATTCAAACTAAGGACCAAGAGTGATCCGTTGCCACTTTGGTACACTGTCCAGCCCATGTTTACCAGGGTAGATTGTTGCTCAGAACTACAAAAATTGGATGTCAAATGCCTCAAAACTCATTCATGTTCTTAAGAAACTGGACTGTGGGGTTTACATCTATCTTCAAAGCTTTGGACTCTATTTCAAATGACAACTAAATTAATGCCAGCTTTACTGGCTCTATCACAGAAGCATTCAGGCATGAAGGCACCTCAGGATGCCTCTGGTCCAAGCTCCTCCTCAGAGCAGAGCCAGCTCTGAGGTCAGACCAGGTTGCTCAGGGCTTTATCCAGTCAAGTCTCAAAAAGCTCCAAGGATGGAGACTACATGGCTTCTCAGGGCAACCTGCTCAAATGCAGAGTGCAATTTTTTTCCTTACACCTAGCTGGAACTTCCTCGGCTTCCACTTATGCCCTTTTCCTACCATATGAAGGGTGTGACTCCATCCCCTCCAAAACCACTCCATAGGTACTGGTGTGCTGTTAGGTGCCCCTGAAGCTGCCTTTCTCCCAGGCTGAACAAATCCCAAGTCCATCAGGCTCTCCTTCACAAGGCTCAAAAATCTTGGTGGCCCTCCACCGAACTCTCCTCAGTTTATCAATGTCTTTCTTATACTGGGGGGGCAAACCTGTCTGCAGCACTGCAGGTGCAGGTTAATGTCTGCTGAAAAATCAGGGATAATCATTTCCCTTGACCAGCTGTCTACATTCCTGCTGCTACAGGCCAGGATGCTGTTAGTTTCCATCACTGCCAGGGCACAATGTTGATACAAGTCTAGCCCCCTTGCTCAGCAGGAACCTCAACAGTGGGCTAGATGGTGGTAGAAGCTCAACTTGTTGTTGTTGATGCCCTTTGCCAGTTTCAAATCCATAATGTTTCTGAACAATGTTTCTATGTTCTTATTTGCACCCTGTCCTCACTAACATCACCTCTTATACTGCCTTTTGCACTGGAATTCAGGCATGAGTTCCAAATTCAGCCGAGCCAGCTTCCTGATACATCCACCAGCTTACCTGAGCATCAGGGTGGACCATTCTTGAGCTTGAAGGTGGTTCTCCTTAAAGACCTGTCATCTTTCCTAAGCTCCTTTGTCCTTTAATGCTGCCTCCCACAAGATCTCACTTACCACTTTCGTGAGTAAGCTGAAGTTTGGTCACCACAGTGACCAAAGAGTACGGTCTGTACTCTGCTATTTGCCTTCCTCACTCCCTTTAGGATGTTGAAATGCATTGCTTAATGGTAGCTACACCCAAGACTGCCACTGATTGTCACATCCCAACCAGTTCTTCTTATAGGGTATCACCTTACCCTGTTTAAGTTGTCTCCAACACTCTCTGGAAATGTCCTGGATTACTTGTTTCCTACTTGTAAGTTTCTACAGGTTAAGTGATTAGGGTTCCTGATACAGCATTTTCCATGAGAGATTTTATAGACACATTGGATGTGAGGCAACTAGTGTCCCAACCTAACAGCATAGACCAAAGACAGGAGGTGAGGCTGTGATCTGGGACTTGGACTTATGACCCTCCCTCTCACAACCAATTCTAATGCGAAAAACGGTATTCTTAAAAAATTAGATTAATTAACTAATGGCACCATTTCTTCAGAGATGTTGCTGACACACTATCACTTGAAAGCTTTACATTTAAATTAGATACTTTCTGCAAAAATCATTAGCTATCCAAAAATTATAGGTTTGAAATAGAAGCCACTTGGAAAAATTTTAAAGCATCTGTTACTCAAGACAAGCATGATTCAGATTAGAAATTTATATGTTTATAAATATGTCTTACTATCTGGAAAACCCACTCAACTTACACATAAACCACAAGGCATTCATAGGAAAAATTAGTCTTTGCTGAGCTGGGTTGGATTAAAATCAGTGACCTATAGGTAGAAAGCTTTGTACATCATTAGTGATTCCCTAGGGCAACCCAGTAAGCACTAAAGTTACGGCTTCTAGAATGAAGCTTGTTTTCTGGAAAGATAAGCTTATTAATTCAGTTTTTGACCTTTATTGAGCACTCAGGCAAGGTTGTCCACCCCCTGGACACAAAGGCAGTATCTCCTGTGTACATTGCTCTCAATACCAGACACGTTCTGCAAGAACATATTTCAGCCTCTTCCTAAAGGATCTGCTCCCATTAAGTAGGAAACAAGCACTGCAAAAAAAATTAGCCTGGATTGCTTCCTAAGTGTGTACTGCAAGTTAAAAGTTCAGCCAATTTTGCAAGGACTTTGTATTATTTTTTTGTACACAGGCACACCAAAATATTTTTGTAGTCATAGAAGATTTTACATTTTCAGTCTTGAGAGGCACTGTAACTGCAGGAGAGCTAGGAAGGAGAGCAGCAGTCTGCTGTGCTTTCTCAGGAACCATCGCTGCCTAGAAATATTCCCAGGCTCTGGATCTTGGTTCTTCATGTTGCTGAACCATCAGAACAGATTTTGCTGTGGTTTTGGCCCAGGCCAAACAGTTTTCTCCCAGACATTCCCAGGCATAATTTAGGAGCTAACAAGCGCCAGGGACCATGATTTAGTGGTAGCAATTTACATGCGGCTATCCTGTTTTGGAGGGTAAGGATTTTAACAGTGTAGATGCTAGCCATTCCATGCCAATTAGCCTCAGTGCTAGAAAGCAGTCCTAACAATATTTAAAATTTACCATTTTAGGTCTGGCCTTGGAAAGACACAACACAGTCTTCTCTTTTAAGGTTGCAAGAGTATTTAAAAGGCAACAGAATGAATATGGGACATTTTTGTTTTCTTTCAGAAGCAAATTGAGGACTAGCTTGACCTCCTATAAGGATGAAAACTGGAGTTTTGGATTTACAACCATAAGCACTCATGGTGCTTTTCTGCTAGGCACCCTGATCCATTCTGTTAAGAAAAAAACTACGTAAACAGTATGTGCTACAGAGAGCACATCATTTTGTTTATTCCTTTTGATATTAATTGCAGTACAGTAAATGGCATTTGGATCTGCTGTACTACAAGACACATTCTGTTTATAGATTTAATTCAGTGACATAGCCAAGCTCTTATTTTTCTTATTTGGCAAATGGGTGAATGATAGTTACCTAGAGAGATATTTAATAATAAAGATTATGGGGGACATAGAATTGAGTAAAAATTCTCTTGGCTTGGAGCTCAGTGCAAGCCTTAACCTTGGGTGCAAGTTAAGGGATGAGAAAGAGGCATTTTCATCCAGAATCAATTATCACAAATGCTCCCACAGTCATGGCCAAAATCACATTACTTGCAATAAATTAACAATACCTGGCAATTCTTTTTAAGTGCCTATAGTTTTAGATTTAGAAAAAAAGGAAGAGTTAAAGTTCAATATAAGGAAGGAAGATTCCAACTTACTATGTCCTCTGCCATACCCTACTCTCTTTTGGTCAGAGCCTCAGTTTCCTGTGTCCATGCTCCATGTACCATAGCACCTTCCATGCCCATTTTCGTGCCTCTGCTCCTTACGTGTTTCTTTCCTTCACTCTACAGCACTCTTGTGTTCCCTTGCCATTTATCTACATGCTACCTTTTTCATTATCCCTCCTCATACTTAAGTCCAAGATTCAGTAACAGATCTTCAGATCTTCTTTAACCTCGAAACAACGTATGTTGATTTATACAAGCTAAGAAACAAGCCTCAGAACTTTAAAATTCTTCCTGCATTTTTTTTTTTTCTCTGAAATTATGTATAACACATGATGTGAAAGTCCAGGGAGACTGGCAGGTACTGGTCAAGATGAGGTGTAAGCAGTGAAACTGGTCTTGGACAGGAGGATAATTTCTGACGTAGTTACTCATACTGACTGCAGTTTCATAATAGATAGCTGGCTCCAGAAGCAAATGTCAGAAAAATAATTCTGTGACTATTTGCAAAATTATATGTAGCATGAATTTACTTCATATAGACACATACTTCTTATATGTTAATGAAAAGTAAACATGAGTTAACAAGACTAATGCAGGTTTGCCTGTGTTAATGCTTGAGGAAGATGCGGTTTAAGCTAATATGAAGGATGCAGACATCTAAACCACACAGATTGTTCTCTACAGTTACTACGTGTTAGGAACCATAGACTGGGAAGCGCAGAATTAGTAAACTGGTAAATAGAGTACATTGATTGCTTTTACGTAACATAATACAACTTAAAACAAATGATCAGTGCCTCCATAAATCTTTACTAGTGCTTTTCCACAATGGCAATTAAACAATATAACAGCACCCTTCAATGCTACGAGCATGCAATCACAAGCAATGGCTTTGTGACAAAAGAAAATCACATTTTAATTCTTCACCCAGACACTAATTTTTAGCAGTCTGCTTTCTTGTAGGAATGACATTTTGAGCAAGATAGTAATAAGACCAAAACCGGAAAGTTTTCTGACGTTTTTAATCCTGCATACTTGATGACAGATTCAAAATCCTAGTGTTTTGTTTATTTTTTTCAAGCCATCCATTTGTTTCTAGGACACAGCAGCCAACAGAGGGAAATAATGCCATGTGAACCACTTGGCCAGTCTGCGCCATAAAACACAATTTGTTTTTTAGGTATAAACTCAGCAAAAATTTTTCCTAAGGCTGTTTCTGTTAGTTCATATACAGCTGGGTAGGTATGGAATGATACTGATGCAGGCAGGATTCCTGCTTTCAGTAAGAAAGTATTCCTGTACCATCTTGCCTAGTTAAAAATGAGAGAGACCTTCTTTTATTTCAGGTCTTGTTATTTCTCTATTACAAGTACACTGGGGTAAGAAAAGTTGCTTTTAGCATAGCACTGAGGCAGAAAGAATGGGAAAATGTAAGGCAACTGTTCTCTGATCTTCATGTACATCAATTACATGCAATAAATTCCCTGCTGTTTGAGCACAGACAGAATCTCAAATGCACATATACTTTGGCTATTAGAAAGTATAAACCAAATAGTGATAAACAGTGACTATTTGTTGTTTAGATTTATTTTCTGAGTAATATAACTGGCTGAAAAAAAACCCCTACCTAGTATTGAAGGATGTATCATTTTTAATCTCAGTGCTTTGGCTACTGCCAACATCAGATAGAGTGTCATATTGCAATAATTCAAAGATCTCTCTATTAGTTTCTCTAAGCCTTTAAAGTAAATGAAGCCATTACAAGAGGAAATGTTAGGCACATTCTCTAATTCTCCTCAGGTCTGGGACCTGAATTTATTTAAGGAGAAATTCAAGGTAAACTATGTTTTACTTGGATGCATTAATCTTTTTAACCATTATTGTTTGATACACTATCCAGGTATTATTTTTTTTTTCTTTTTAATGCCTGCACTAAAAATTGCTGTTGCTCCCTTTCGCAGTTGAGCTGTATTAGCAGCAGCATACTAAGGCTGTGAGCTACTACCTAATATTACCAACTTTGGGAAGTGTTATTCTCTAATTACTCACGCGCAGCACTTAAATTTATGCCATCCTCAGAAAGGGTTAACCAGCTGAATCTGCTGGAAGAATGTTTCCTAAAGAACAATAGAAAAATCATTAGTGTGTTAACTGAAACAATACCATACTTTTCTCTCTATTGTTTAACCTTTTGTCCACGTTACAAATATCTCAGTGTAGTTCTTATCTTTGACCTTGAGGGACTGTAGCTTTATCAGAGCTTCCTTTTAGATCACAGATGACCTTCAGCTGATATCATTGAGCCCTGACCTGCCTCAGTGATCTGCTCGCACAGAATACATATGCTGAACAGTGCTGGTGTGTGCAGTAGGGGTAAGTGAATTATTTACAAAAATTTGAGTTGACACCTTTTATCAAATGTGGAAAGATGAAGACAAAACAGCTGCTATTGCTGTCGTAAGCAATCTGCTGGTGATTGAATAAAAGTGTCAAGAAAATGGCTGCTTGATGGCCTTTTGTTCTCTCTCATCCAGCTTGATGTTAGTTTGAGCTGTCAGTTAGGAATCACGGCACAGTGATTTATCAATAGGCTGAGTGACCTTCTCGTTCAGCTGGCGCTAGCATGAGAAGACAGCACCCTCTGCTGAGGGCAGGCTGCCCCTCCGCCGGCACAGCCACGGCTCCCAGCAGCCAGTTATCACTTTCCAGCAGGAACAGAAATCCAAAATAATATTTCCTCCCTCTCCCCGCCCTTTTTTTTTTAATTTTCTTTCTGCCTTTGTTTTATTTTTATCAAGTCTTGAACGCTTAGCTGGGAACGCTGGGGGAAAAAAGGAAAAAAAAAAAAAAAAAAAAAAACCAAAAAACANAAAAAAAAAAAAAGCCACAAACTGCAAGACGGATACACAGGCTTTCTAACAAAAGGGAAAATAATAAGTGAATCAATCACTGGTGCTCGGTCAAAACAAACTTGCTGTAATTAGACAATGGGACGTGGAAACACAGCGGCTGGGAGACAAGGCCAATTTGTGACGCGGGTTTGAAACGTGGCGGATATCTCGCGCCAGATAATTCCCGCATTATTCGCGTTTATTCTATAGCTCCCATTTTTACAGCTGTATTTTCTCTCAGATAGTCTCACGCAACAAAGTCCTGACTCCCATGAAGTCATACTGCTGTGTTGAACTTCTGGGACTAAACAAGTGCTTGGGGAGTTTCGTGTGCTGCCCTTGTCCTCTGCAAGAAGCTGGTCCACATTCCACCCAGCACACCACCTAGGAGCATCGCTCTCCTCTCTGCACTCAGTGGCTTCCCAGTGGCAGCTGAGACCAGCGGAGATTTTGCACTTTCAGCGGGCCAGCCTATGCTGGTTCTTTCCCCTGCATGTAATCTTGCTGTCCCCTGCACCCAGCAAAGCGGGGGGAAGCCTCGGCGGCGGTGCGGATCCGGGGAAGGGCGGCCTGCGAGGAGCCAGACCGAACCCCGTCTTCCCTGTCGCTTCTGCAGTGTGCTCCACTTCTCCTAACAGACCCCAAGATGCCTACAGCTGGAGTATGCTTTAGGGCTCATTATTAGCAGCTTTCAAAGACATTCTCATCAAAAATTGCTTTCTGGACCAATTCTCTCTCCTCCAGCTTCTTTTCACAGGTTTCTCTTAAATTTAAATTTTACTCAGTTTTTCTTCCCTTTCTAATAGTTGTCATTTCTCACAGTTTGTGGGACCGATATTCCTGTACTGTGTAGGACAGTGGAAGTCCCTTCCTTCATTTCTGGAGAAGATATCTTTACTGCAGTTATCAGCTGGAACAGTAATTGTTGATATTTTAAACTTTTTTTCTTACTAAGGCTAAAGTAATGAGTGATTTTTTATTTTTTTCTTGAGGGCTCCAGTTTTCACACACACATGCATGTACACACAACACTATGTTGCCTTTGTTTTTTCTTAGTAGTGGAGAAAAGAAGGAACCAGTGACTCAGAAGGCCTAGTATTATTTCCTCTGTACATGCAGTTTAAAACTAATTCTGTGAAAGAAGTTTTCCTTAAAAACTGCCGTGATAAAACAATGATTAAAAATCCCAGCAGCTGCCACTGCTGAGAAACAACTTTTCAATTTTTCTCTTTTTTGTTAATTTTGCACAGCAGGGCCCTTTTGGTGTATTTATTTCATCATTTCCTTTTAGGACTCACAAGTTAGATGTGTTCATAGCCAAGGAGTCTGGTTCAGCACTTAGCTGAAGCTTGGTGAAGTTTTGTGTGTATTCATCCAGGCCAGATCCTTTGGTTAGATCCACGCAGCAAGAGACTTTCACTGATACAAAGACCCAGATTCCAGGGCCAGCACCAAAGAAATGTCATTCAGTCCAGGAAAGAGATCCTCTTGGTGGCATGCAGATGAACAGCAGTTTGATGAGGAAAATCCAGATCAAAGGATGTCCTTGGAAATCCATGTAGTAACCCAAGCTGATGGGGTACTAGAATGACAAGAAGTATTTTACTTATAAAAGGACACAAATTTCTAGGTCACTGTCCTAGGCAGGTGTAGTCAGCAGCTGAATAAGGGGTTCACATTCATGTCATTTCATCAATCTTTTTCTCAATAAAGAAAACTTTTTTTTTCCATTTATATTTCACAAGAGTTTCTTTCATTTTCCTTGCCTTGGTTTCATGGACTTGATTTTCCCTTACATTTCTCTCCAGTCAGAGCTAATGGCCAACATTTTAAGCATCTTGGCTGAAGCAATCTTTGTGCTCACAACATGGCTACCAGCTCAGTGCTGAGAAACACCTTTCTATCTTGGATGAAGGTTACTGAATTGCAAGTTGTGCGTAGGTCTTAAAAGCAAAGTTCTTTAGATCATGAGAATCTGTAATAGGATATAAATGGACATTTCATCTATAAAATGCCTGCTCATACACTGTCCTCACACCACAGCTAATGCATCAAAAACTGCAATGGGTTCTATGTGACAATTTATTCCCCTGGTTACAGACAATACTATCCTGTTTTATCAGTAGATTTTCTATAGTACTCACATGTTCTAGTAAGGTATCTTGCAAACTTGTACTGTGAGTTTTATTATCTGTTTATATTATCTCAAGAAAAATGTTATAATATTTTGTATTTTCTTGTGTTTAAATGGTCATTCATTTAATTTCCTTCTCGTTTAGGTGCTCACTTTATTTCTCTCAAACTTAATAAACTTATAACAAACTATAATAGCTAGGGAAAAAAAGGTGTGCTGAATGCTCTAGTTGCAAAAGATCAGCAAAAGTATAGAGTCTTTGTTGTTTGTGATGATTTTCATAGGGTTGGTGTTCATATTTTTAAACAAAGGTATTGATCATTTGCATAAAACATACTTAGCCTCTTTCATTGAAGGATATGAAATAATTTTAAAAGTATTGATTATGAGCACAGCTCTCTGAGGAGATGAGGACTTTTTAGGTGGCGTGGTGGTACTATCTGTTAAGAAGGCTACCCAGAATTTCTCCATTCAAGACACTGTTTTACTTGTAAGAACAAAATTAGTATTTTTGGGTGAAATGTTTTGTGCCAAGCATCTGCTTCAGGCCCTCACCTCACCTATCCCTCCCCTTTCAGCTGACATCCTCCATGTGCAGAAGCACAACTCTGGGGGGCTGTGAGGAAACTCATTGTCTTTGGCATGAGACAAATGTTCTAAAAGAACATCAGAAATCCATGTCTGCACTGGACGGGAGGACTGCGTGGGGCTCAGAGGGCACCAGGACCCTTCTCGTCATCTGTCACAGAGACTGGGGAAGTTGTTTGGGACTGTAAGACACAGCTTGCAGGGACATGGCATGGCAATTTTGCAGTGGGGTGGAGGGAGGACTGTTTCAAGCCCAATCCCAAGCAGACATTTCTGAGGGAATGTTCAGAGCAAATAAACTCCAGTGTACCATTGGAGCAGGGATTTTCAGCCCCTATAAGCCTACCTCACATTTAAGTGATTTGCAAATCTCTGAAACCGTGCCAAAAATGCTTATAAGAGAGGAAGATTTGTTGGATTAATTCCTGAGGCATTCTATCCATGCCAGACATTGAAAAGGTCTTTCCTAGCAACCAAAAATGGAATTCAGGTTATCTAAATGTAGGCATCTACATGGCAGCTGTACTTGTGCAAGTCTGTTGGAAGGAAACAAGGAGACAAATGGGATAAGGACTACGTGAAAAGATATTAGGAGGGGAAGTGAGTGGAGCTGGAGATAGGTGCACAGGCAGTTTGGGAGAAGAGTTTGGACAAGAAGCTGGAAGGTGGGAAAATGGGATTCACTCAACTTGTTGAAAAGCTTGAGGGGAAGAGACTGAGCATGATTTGGTGAGAAAATGGGGAGCTGGGTGTGGAGTAGGTGTTAAAATTATGTAGAAAGTGCAGCTTGGAGGAAGAGGGTAATTTAAGTCTAGAGTGGGGTGAAGATATGCACAGTTTGTGTCCAGAAGTACATTCCTCCTAGAGGGTGGAATGAAACCAAATACTCCTAGGTCTGCTGAGGGTCAATATCCATTAAATCAACCACATTGTCCCCACAAGATATCTGCATTGTGAAACTACCTTTATTTGTATGCCCCACATAACTCTTGATATATTCAGTGAAGAGGATGAACCTGCTGAGCTAACAAGACGAGCACAGTAATCTAGTATCTCCACCCATTAACTCAAGTGGCTAATGTTTTTGTGATAGATGTCCACCATCCAGGAAGCACTACAGATGGCTGTTCATATGACATAAAATTACATTTCTGGGTGGGATTTTTTTTTCAGTTTATTGTCTTAGAAATAAACCAAAACGTGGTGAAAGAACTTTATAAGAGTCTGTCACTCAAAGATTGTGAAACGTCAAAAATAAAGTTACCTCCAAGAACTCTAATTTGCCCCTGTGCATGTATGTTAAGAAGTCTTTAAATTGGTATCATCACATTCTAGTTCTTTCCCTTGCTTCATTCAATTCATGTTAAGGCTGATGCTCAGTTAACAAACAGATATTCAATATTGTTGCATCCTCACTGTTCAGTGTATGGCCCAAGGTCTTACTGCATACCATTTAAATCCTTCTCTGAATACAGAATTATCAGTTTCCCCAAGGACTTCTTTGTAAAATTTTCCTAAATATTTCCTAGACAGTAGTGAGTTTACTTTCATAACACCTCTGGGAGATGAGTGTCATTATTCCCATTTTACAGTTGGGAATAACAGCACAAAGAATGAGACGCCCGAAGTATTCACTAGTTTGGGATGTTCAGTTCAAGAACAACAGGACCAAGTATTTATGAGCATGTTGCATTCTACAATAAAATTACAATTTACTTCGATTTCAGTTGTGAGTGCTTATTGCTTCTGTAAATCAGACTCCAGACACCCATAACACAAGAAACACACAATTATTGACCACCTGTTCAGTGACTTGCCAAGCATCCCACAGGAATTCCCTGACAGATGCACAGATAGAGTAAAATTCCCTATGGTTGCATTCAGCTCCCTTAACCATGACACCTTCTTTTCTTTTTTTGCAGGCTCTTTTCTTGGCCACTATGCATGGGATTATTTCATCAAACTTGAACCACCTAGAAGTTAGCCCTGAGCCGATCATCATGCCTCTCTGTTGACAATAGGGAGATTCGCTGTATCACTAAACCCCTGTAAAGATAAATGGGATGGGAGAGTAGGTGCCTGTCTTTTCCCACTGACTACAGAGAGATCCCAGACTAGGTTAGAATAAGCACCCAGCATTTAGAAGGCTAACTTATGGTAAAATAAATCCTTCCCAGTATAACTTTCTTTTCTGAAAGAAAATAAATAGAAAGCAGCATTCTCCACAAAAATCTGATAAATGCCCAGTGCCCAGGTTCACCCTCTTAACTAAATACAGCAAGAGTTACACATGTGGAGCATATCAATAAAAACAGTCTCATAATGCATATGGCCAATGAGGGTAAATTAAACCATAATCCCAGCCTTGTATCAATCTATGCAGCTTCTGAAAGTTGTTTAGTCACATTCTTTCAACATTGGTTTTGCAAGTAAAACCCTGCTTAACTCAGGGAGGGCATGTCCTTGACTCAGTCCTCCTTGTCATCTCTTATGCACATTACTGCCTGTATTGTCACATTTCGTGATAACAATAAAGGAACCCATGTTCCGTATCATAACAGAGGGTGGAATTTTAATCCACAGAAAATCAGTTCAAATTGAAAGCCCAGGCCCAATTCTTTGCTAAAGGCTGTATGATCAGTAGCCCTTAGATAAGAGTCCACAACATGGTCAAAGCACTGAGCTTGAATCCAAATTTTGGGGGGGTCTAGTAAATCACTTCTATCATAAGTGCCTATGTTCTCTGTCTAACTAATGGAGAGAAGTAGATGGCTTTAAAGAGCTCCAGAAAGCAACTCCGCCTACCTAAATCTAGGCATCTGAGTCTTACTCCACACCTGGCATCTGACCCTTAGAATAACAAAAAACAAAGTGCTTGACCCAGCCTTCTCCAAGTGAAAATCATGTTGAGTGTATGATACTGACACAACACTGAAATCTGTCAAAAAATTCTGGTGCTTTGGAAAAAGCTGTCTCAAGGTGCCATACATGCCAACAAAGTCACAAAAATCATAGAGAAGCCAGCACAGCCTTGAGAAGAGTTTACACCTGAATATCTGGTATGAAAGAGCCATCCAACTTCAAACAAAAGTAAATGTGTACTGCTCATTTGTTGTTACCACTCCTCTACATGGATTTTGCAGCTTGGACATTTTACAGTTGCTGTATCAAGTGTCTTAGCCAACTCCGTATGTTGCCTTTGTACTTTTACTGATATAAAATGATATGGTGCTCTCCAACAGCAAGATCTTAGAGCACTGGCACAGATGCAGTGTAAAAGCAAGCTCATTTATGCTGGTCTGAACACCTGGTGCATCTCCAGATATCCACAACTGACTGCACAACAACCAGGTGCACAATATCAGCTACACACCTGAGGTGTATCAGCTACAGAAAGTGGTAGACTGCAGCTGCTGCTGTCTCCTGTGGCAAAGCATGTGTGTTCATACCACAAAATCAGAATAACAGAGCAGAGCACAAAAGGTTGGAAAGCTGGTGTAGTGTTCAGAGTGGGTTCCAGCTGAGTATGTGCAAACACAATGCACAGAAACGCTCATCAATTTCTCACTGATGAAATCCCCCAGGCTGACTCTTCATATATCAGGTCAGTGGAAAACTTCATCAAATGCAGGAACAGAGTCAGGTAGGTCTTGTCAGGATTTACAAAAGACTCATATCCAATACAGCATTGCCTCTGTGTGCTCCATTTATTTTTCCTAAGACTTTGTACAAAAGGGTGCAGCCAGAGTAATCCATTTCATGGGTTAAAAAAGTGAATCTTTTCCAACCTACAATATTTTTTATTTCACATTGTCTTCAATCTCTGTGTCTTCAGTGTGCAGGGAGAGTTGTCTGCCTTAAATCTCATGTACGTATGCATCATGACTTCTTCATAAAAGGACTGTAGAATGTTGAATAATATGTAAATTTTATGTTGTAATGAATTGGGTCCTAAGATCTTTAAAGGTCAGACACCTGATATAATACATCATGTTCTTTAATATCAACTACAAAATAACCGTAATAAATTTTACCACTACCATATCCTCACACGCTGTTACCCACAAAGAAGCACCAAAGGAAATGTGTCATTTGTCAAAACATGTAGGGAAACTGACGTGTGTACAAGTAATTTTGAAAGTATTGCTAAGGTTAGGCATAGTTATACAAGTTACAAGGTTGACTTTTGAGGGAAGTAACACACTGCCAACAAGCCTGTTGCTTAAATTCTCTAGAAGATTCATAAAGCCACAAGGCTATTTCTTTTAAAGTCAGCTCACATCTAATGAAATGCCTGTGAATTAAAACTAGCTAGCAGAAGCTAGACACATGGTAAATTGAAATTATTGCTATTGATGTGGAGTAAACAAAACAAGAAGCTGTAACTAGCAAAACAGCTCATTTAGGCATAAATTCAGTAAAGCCTTTAAGAGCACTCTTTAGGCCCAAAAGTTAAACATGTGTTTAAATACCGCACCGAACAGGGAAGTCATAGACATGCGTTTCAATTTAAGCACATCTTTAAATGTTTAATGTAAGAAGTACTGAGCAGTTAGGTTCAATAGGTATTTCCTCAGCAGAAATAACTTCTAGTGATATTAAGGCGAATGGGAGAAGAGGTGGACAAAAATGTGAAATATAAACCAGAATTCGCATGCCATGATGACTGGACCCGAGACTCCCTGGGCACACCACAGCATCGAAAAGGATAGGACAAGCACAAAAAAGTACGTGGCTCCCTGGCAAAGTTTGACAAAGATGAGCTAATTCGCTGCTTCTTCACAGTCTGCACAGATAAACAGCAAAGCCAAGGACAAGCAGTACATATATTCACTGCTTTCTTCTCTCAACCTATTTGTGCCTACCATTCCTGTCTTCAAAATGTGAAGGCAGTGAACCAGTTACAAGCTTTGTGAGTAGCAAAATCACCAAACTGTACTTTATAGAAATAATAAAAAATAGGAAGTGTCCCTGACCTTCTCAAAGATAGCAAAAGGAAACTCGGGAATGTGGCAGATCTTATCAGCACAAGAAAAGATGTATCCAACCGTGGGTAACACCACCAATAAGGTTTTGTCACTTTACTAAAGGGAACTTCTTATTAAGTCAACAAATTGTTTGTTGTACTATGATCACTATCATGCAATGCTAACAATATGGTACATGTTCCCAGTCTTCTGGTATGCTTCTCCTTGTATGACTGATCATCGTCCCACTGATGTAGGGTAGGATTGATTGGGATTTTGCTTCAGATTCACTCGCTTAAATGTAGCCACATCCAATGCAGGTATCTAACTGAGAGCTGGGTGTCCAGGTTCCAATTACAGAAAGAGCCAGGACTCAACTCAGTTGCATATGTGGCAGTTTCTGGTGCCAGCTGAGTCACTCTGGAGCATCCCAGAGAACCTCAGGCTGCTACTTCAGAAGGTGTCACCTGAAATGGAGCTGGACATGTATGCAAGGGGCATGAATGGGGCAACTGACTATACTGTGGGTTTAAACACCTAGCTCACATACAGATGTCTGCAATGTAGGCATATACATTTAGAGAACAGACACTCAAGATGACTCCCACTCTCCCTATTTCTTTGGTAAGACCTAGTTAGCCAAGACCAAATTGTTCATGACTTCTAAATAATGGCCTCCAAATAGACTGTCTCTTGCTGAGAATGTCTACAGCTCCACACCCTAGGCAGGGATGGTGAATGAACGGGCTCAATTTCAGCCCTAATGAACAACTGCTTCCTCATTAACCACAAATGAAGCCCCAGCAACCAGCTCTTGAACAGCTAAAGGTAGGAGGAATGAATGTGATGTTTAATTTTATGCACTTCTTTATTATTGACACTCATAATGTGTTGTTATTGTCTGGTTCTATACATTTACAGTCATGGTCAATGGCAGAAAAACAGCCCCAGAAGAGAAAACCCCTCTGAACAGAAAGCCTACAGGAGGAATCCCCTTTGGCCCTCTTGCAGCAGGACCAGACAGACCTGAACAGAAATGGCATGACAAACAGGGAAAATCAATGAGATTTCACAGTCTGTATATTGGGCAGATTATACTTAGCTACCTTGCAAAAGGCTTCAGAAAATTACTATTTCAATCTGTGCAGCATTTTACAGGGGATGAAATGTGCAAATTGTTACCTTTATTCATATTTCCTGTGTCACTGATTCTTCTTTTGATACCAGCATATAACCATCATGTATTAAAGAAAGAAAAGACTCCCCATTAGTGTAAAACAGATGTATAATATAGGGTTAGCACCTGAAGAATATAATTTTAATTTTGCCATTTCATAAAGAAGCCTTAATTCATAAATGTTAATGACACTGGGGAGTTACAGTCTTTTCCCTGGAGAAAGATTAGACCTTATATCATATTGTATATTCTTGGACACAGTTTCAAACTGATTTTTATTATATGTACATTTGATGATTTTTTTAAAGTTAATTCCCTTCCACTTAAGGAAAATATTTTCATTTACATGAAAATTTAGGATTTTAATATACATGACATGAGCATAGATTTTTAACCACTAACATTTTTAAGTCATTGCAGTTCACTGTCAAAGAGTGTGTGTGTACAATTTTTTTCACTCGCTAGTGTTGTTTACCACAATGTGTGATGCACAATCTTCTAAAACAGGTTCTAACATTTTAAATTAATTCTAATATAGGTTTATCAGTTCCTTGTTATGGTGCAGAACTTATATTAAATTCTGTGATCCATAAAACCCTTTTTTGAATGACACATAGTTTAGTTTTTCATTTAGAGGCTATAAAAGTGTTCACAAAAGTTATGTTAGAAAAAAAATGATTGAAAGTGCTAAAACACTGTACAGAATATAAAATCCTTTCATAGACTTTTTATGACACATGAAACATGAGTCTTAAAGGTTTAATGTTACTGACTTTTATACAAGGCTTTTTAATTCTTGATTCCAGTTATGGTTCTGCAAATGAACTGTGACATTAAAAAGAATCAGGCTGGAACTGCCTCAGCTCTCTCTCTAGATGAGTTTCTCCTGGCCATGAAGGGTTCACATAATCTGCCCCACCCTGCCCACGTCTGGTTAGCACTAACTTGCTTTAGCAGCAGCCAAGTGTAAATCCTGCACTGCATTAAATCTGCCGAACACATCGCATCCTAGTCAAATTCGTCATTAAGGTTAGGTGGGCTGATAAATTATTAAGAAGGGTGAAGTGTTACTTAATTTCCCTTTCTCTTAATATTTAATAGAGTGCTACAACAATTGGGCATGTGATTTAATTGACTGAGTACAGAACCAGCACTGATACATACTGCAAATAAGGAGAGATGAAACGAGTTATTCCATTATTTACATAGGGGCAAAGAAGCTCATGCTATTGGGACCAGTGGAGGAACAGGTTTTTCCACCTTGTAACAGCTAAAGGAAGACAAGTATTCACACATGGACCATTTTCCCAGCTCAATAGATTTCCTGGACTCTCCAAAGGAGTAGTGTCACACATTTTCTGGGCCTTTCTGTAGGTGGATCTGTCACTAGGTGACGATTGTATATGGTATTGTCCCAGCCAAATACAGACATAACGAGGCTGGAGGGGGTTCCCCAGTGTACCAAGTGACCTGTGGTACCTACGCCACATTAGGGACTACTAATGGGGGAAGGAGCCACAGTTTTAGCATGCTTGAATCCATCTCTGCACAGGTACTTCGGATAATCACATTTTGCCTGAAAAGCAGCTCAGTTCCATT